>CAUYQG010121234.1:0-18085 GCA_963574415.1 Tarsius wallacei | reverse complement strand
CTAAGCTTCATCAGTGAGGGAGAATAAAAATCTTTCCCAGACATTTATTCCCTAAGAACTTATGCTGTCCCTAGACCAGCTCCACAAGAAACATTTAAGAAAATATTAAACACAGAAAAAGGGAGAAAAGAACAACAACGTTCTTCACAAGGGTCCAGGAAAACGATTGAAAACACATGAATCAAACCAAAAATCACAAGAAATACTAAAAACAAACAGGAACAAAAACAACTCTATAAGAACCTCATGACAGGGATAAACTCTCATATTTCAATAATTAGCCTGAATGTGAATGGACTAAATGCACCTCTGAGAAGACATAGAATGGCAAAATGGATAAAATATTATCAGGCAACAATATATCGTCTTCAAGAGACTCATCTCACCAGAAGGACACTCACAGAATCAAAGTAAGAGGATGGGAAGCAAAATTTCAGGAAAGTGGAGCAAAAAAGAAAGCAAGAGTTGCAATCTTAATATCAGACAAAATCCTCATTAAGCTATCAAAAATTTAAAAAGATACAGAAGGTCACTATGTAATGATAAAAGGCTCAATCCATCAACAAGAAATATCCATTTTAAACATATATGCACCCAACGTAGGAGCACCAACTTTCATAAAGCAGCTTCTAGGCAAACTTAAAAAAGACATTGCCTATAACACTATCATAGCTGGGGATTTTAATACACCACTCACAACCCTAGACAGATCATCAGGACAAAAAATCAGCAAGAAAATTTAGACCACAGTGTAACTCTTGACCAAATGGACTTAATTGATACCTACAGAACACTCAACCCAATAACCACAGAATAATCATTCTACTCATCACTGCATGGAATGTACTCTAAGATTGATCACATCCTTGGCCATAAATCAAGCATAAACAAATTTTGTAATATTGAAATTTTGCCATGTACCTTCTCAGACCACAGTGGAATAAAAATAAATATCAACATCAACAAAGTTCCTCCAAAACCCACAAAGACATGGACCCTAAACAGCATAATGCTAAGCAACTCCTGGCTAAACATGGAAACCAAAACAGAGATTAAAAGATACCTGGAAACAAATGAAAATGAAGAAACATCTTACCAAAATCTCTGGGATGCCATGAAAGCAGTAGTAAGAGGGGACTTCATATCTCAACAAACACACATGAAGAAAATACAAAAATCACAAGTTAACAGCCTAACAAGTCAACTAGGGAAGCTGGAAAAGCAAGACCAGCAAAACCCTAACTTCAGCAGAAGAATCCAGGTCACCAAAATAAAAGCCCAAATCCGGGACATAGAAAATGAAAAGATAATACAAAAGAATCAATGAAACAAAAAGCTGGTTCTTAAAAGGATAAACAAGCTTGATGGTCCCCTAGCTGACTGACCAAGAAAAAGAGGTAAAAAGCCCAAATAAGCACAATCAGAAACACAAAAGATGAAGTCATATCTGACCCTGAAGAAATACAAAAGATTATCAGAGGCTACTATGTACATTTGTATGCAAACAAACTTGAAAACCTAAAGGAAATGGAGGACTTTCTGTCATCACACAACCTCCTTAGGATGAAACAAGAAGAAATCGAGACCTTAAATAGACCAGTAACAATTCAAGAAATTGACTATGTCATAAGAAAACTACCTACAAAAAAAAAAACGCCCTGAACCAGATGGCTTTCCAGCAGAATTCTACAAAACATATAAGGAGAAACTGATACCAATCCTATTGAAAGTATTTCAGGCAATTGAGAAAGATGGCCTCTCCTCATATCATTTTATGAAGCTAACATCACATTGATACCCAAGCCAAGTAAAGACCCAACAAAGAAAGAGAACTATAGGCCAATATCCTTGATGAAAATAGATGTTAAAATTCTCAACAAGACCCTAGCAAACCGTATTCAACAAAACATCTCAAAAATCATCTACCATGACCAAGTGGGCTTCATCCCCAGGATGCAAAGCTGGTTCAACATTCGTAAGACCATAAATGTAATTAAATACATCAACAGACATAAAAACAAAAACCAAATGATTATTTCATTAGATACAGAAAAAGCTTTGATAAAATCCAGCACCCCTTCTTGATAAAAACCCTTGAATATTTAGGCATTAATAGAACATACCTCAAAATAGTAGAGCCATCTACGAGAAACCCATAGCCAGCATACCGCTAAACAGACAGAAGTTGGAACCATTTCCCCTGAAAACTGGAAGAAGACAAGGATGCCCACTCTCACCCCTCCTGTTCAACATAGTTTTGGAAGTCCTAGCTAGAGCAATCAGAGAAGAGAAGGCAATCGGGGGTATCCAAATAGGAAAAAGAGGAAGTCAAGTTATATCTTTGCAGATGACATGATTCTATACCTTGAAAACCCAAGAGAATCTGTGAAAACCCTCCTTGCACTGATAAAGGACTTTGGCAAAGTCTCAGGGTATAAAATAAATGTGCAAAAGACAATTGTAAACAAACAGAAACCCAAGTAAAAAGCACAATTCCATTCATAATAGCCACACACAAAAAATGTACCTTGGCATCTTCCTAACCAGAGATGTGAAAGATCTTTACAATGAAAACTGCAAAACACTGCTCAAAGAAATCAAAGATGACACAAACAAGTGGAAAAATATTCCATGTGCATGGATTAGAAGAATCGACATTGTTAAGAGGTTCAGTCTGCCTAAGGCAATCTACAGATTTAACACCATACCCATCAAATTACCAGCAGCATCCTTTTCAGACCTAGAAACAGCAATACAGGAATTCATATGGAAACATAAATGTCCATGAATAGTCAAAACAATCCTCAGCAAAAAAAACAAAACAAAAAATAAAAACAAAGCAGGAGGTATCACACTCCCAGACTTTAAACTTTATTATAAAGCTACAATAATCAAAAGAGCCTGGCATTGGTACAAGAACAGGCATACACCAATGGAACAGAATTGAATTTCCAGAAGTAAAAACTCAATTTCTCTACCAACTCATCTTCAACAAAGCCTCTACCATCAACCACTGGGGAGAGGAGAATCTATCTGGTAAATGGTGCTGGGAAAACTGTCTGACCCCATGCAGAAGATTGAAACAGGACCCCTCCCTATCTTCATACACAATAATTAACTCTAAATGGATCAGAGACCTAAACATAAACCTCAAACTATAAGAACCTTAGAAAATGCAAGAGACACTCTTCTGGGAATTGGAACTGGCAACCAATTCCTGATCAAATCCTAAGTGCCCATACCGTAAGAGATAAGGTAGACTAGTGGGACCTCATCAAACTGACAAGTTCTGCAAAGCCAAAGAAACCATCAAGAGAGCACTGAGACAACCCACAGACTGGGAAAAAATATTGCCAACTCCATGTTTGACAAAGGCCTAACATCTAGGATCTACAAGCAACTCAAATGTGCTGAAAAGAGAAAAACAACAGCCCCATTACAAAGTGGGCAAAAGATATGAATAGACAGTTCTCAAAAGAAGACATATGAGCAGCCAACAGATACATGAAAAAATGTTCAGCCTCACTAGTCATCAAGGAGATGCAAATTATAACTACACTGAGATACCACCTAACTCCATTCAGAAATAGCCATCATCAATAACTCAAAAAACAACAAATGCTAGAGAGGATGTGGCAAAAAGGAATCACTTCTACACAGTTGGTGGGAGTGTTAACTAGTACAACCTCTAATGAAAACAGTGTGGTGATTCCTAAAAGTTCTAAAAATCAACTTTCTATATGACCCTTTAATCTGCCTACTGGGAATATACCCAGAAGAACTCAAATTAATCTATAAAAAAGATACCTGCACACGTATGTTTATCACAGCATTGTTCACAATAGCAAGAACATGGAACCAACCATGCTGCCCATCAAAAGAGGAATGGACAAAAAAAGTGATACACAATGGAATATTATGCAGCCATAAAGAAGAACAAAATCATGAACTTCGCAGCAACCTGGATGAAATAAGAGTCTATAATACTGAGTGATCTTTCACAGAAACAAAGAACTGAGTATCACATGTTCTCATTCATAAGTGGCCCTTGAACAACTATCATAATACTATAAGAAAAGGATTGACAGTGGCAGGAAACAGCAGGGAGGTAGAGGGGCAGGTAGGTGGGATTGACAGGTGTGGAAATATGCCTGGGGAAGTGGTTCACACCTCATCAACAAGGGTACCTGCGCAATGAATATTTGTATACCTAACCACAAATTGTACCACACAATTTTAAAGTAAAAAAAATTTTAAAGTTAAAAAAGAAAAGAAGCCAAGATCTGTGCCCTAGTTGTGCCAATTACTACTGGAGTGTCATTGTTGGAGTGACAAAACAGGGGAATACTTGTGCATATCCTAACTGGGATATATAAACATATCTATAAATATTTCTGTATATATATCTACGTTAAGCTGAATTTGAGTTCATTCTGATGTCTCATACTCTAGCATGAAACATTCTAGCCTTTTCCTCTCTGAGATTCCTTTTCATAAGGGTTATGGTACTTTCTTGCAGAAGTAAATCTTTTCTCAAGAATCATATACATCCATTCTCTGACTCACAACTTTCACATTGAATTTTTTCAGAGGTTCTATATGGCATTATTTTATCTCTATCAAACAACTTATAGTACTGAGTGTTCGCCATGTCTTGTTGCCCTAGTGTTAATGTTGCTTGTTCAAAGCTTGGACTTGTTATAGATTGCTTTTTTCTCTTCCTTTGCAACCCACTAAAACTAGTAGATTAGATTTACCTAGTAGATTAGAATTACCTGATAATTAGATTGTGGCAGTATTTTAAAATCTGGAATATACTGACTCTAAGATCTGAAAATAACTGTGAGGATTGTGGGGGATTTTTAGTGGTAGATGGTACAAGGTAAAAGACTTTATTTTCTTTTTTTTTTTTTTTTTTTTTTGAGTTGGAGTCTCACTCTGTCACCCAGACTAGAGTGCAGTGGCTGGGAGCGGCCACTGCAACCTCGATCTGCTGGGCTCCAGCAATCCTTCCATCTCAGCCTTCCAAGTAGCTAGAATTACTGGCATGCACTACCACATCCGGCTAATTTTTGATTTACTGTAGAGATGAGGTCTCACCAAGTTGCCCAGGCGGGTCTCGAACTCACGAGCTCAGGCAATCCACTCACCTCAGCCTCCCAAAGCGCTGGGATTACAGGCTGAGCCACCGAGCCTGGCTAGATTTTGTTATTTTCATTGATATGGATTCCCTGGCAAGCCCTAACTCACAAGACCCCCTAATATGTTCCATTATTTGACAGGTCTTTTAGTCTCTGTATAGTTGATTGCCCATTCTCCACTGTCCATATGGGCTTAACAAATGATCCAGAGTTTTTGCTATTTTTTTTTTCCATTTGTGTTCAGATAACATGACACAATTAACACTGTGGACTAGTGAGATATTCTGTAGTATGTCCAGATGACTAAACAGAAGTAGAAGAATGAACACAGTCTTAGGCCAAGCCAGTGAACGTTTGGTCCTATCCATCATTTGAAAATATGTCCTCCTTTTATTTCTTCATGTTTCAGTCTAATAGGGGAGGGAGGGGCACATTGGGCCAATCAATTACTGCACACCAGAGGCCTGGTTAAACTATTTTAGAAATGAAACCACAGCTGGGACAGCATTTAAAATTCTATGGCTTGGTTAAATGTGTGCCTAGTCTACTGTCATCTTCTATGTTCCATCTAGAATCTGCACGTGCTAGATTGCTGAATTAAATGGAAAGCATCCCAATTATAATATCTCATTCTTTAAGTCTTTAAGGGTGATACTAATCCCTTTCTCTTCCCATTAAATGTGATATTGCTTCTAAAAAAAATTGAGAGATTTCTAGGGTCCTACTTTGTCTTTCCATTTATAATGCCTCTTACTCTCGAAGTTAAGAAAACAGTGTAGAATCTACCACCTGCTAAATATATTAATTTTTGTTTCATATTTTGAAACCAGGAATATGATTACTAGGTAAATCCATTGACATGCTGGATCAACTGTGAGATAGCTTACTTTTAATATTTGAGCCCCCCTTATTCTAAATGGAAAACATGGGTGACATTATGTGTCCTTAGATCACTCAGTCATTGATAGTGGCCTACCCTAGTGCGGGGGAGAGGGGTGGCTAAGGAAGAGTGCAAGTTCTTTTGAAAAGGTAACTCCTTTTCAGCCAAGTGTATGAAGCAAAGAAGGGGGTGAATATGAACCATTTTCAACAACCTTAAACAGCAGCTAGAGAATGAGTGTCTGGGCATCAGTATGGGTTAAAAAAAATCTTAAAACCAAGACAAGTTTGTTAACCTTATAAGAAATTCTAAGTTTAATCTAAGAAGTAAACAAATTAATTTTCCAGGTCTTAAAATTCTATATAGTATGACATAAAGTATCCTATCCTATGAAGAATATACAAGAAAAATGTTACAAAATACACCCTAAAATGTCATCTGTTTTGTTGTAGAATGTTACTGAATATATAGTTTATCAAATTTGGCAGTTATTTTCCACAAAAAAAAACACTTTTGGTTTTGAAGAAGTTGAGCTCAAGGCATTTTTTAAATTAGTACTTAAAAAATTTTTTTGTGTGTGATATACTATATTATCATCGTAAGGGAAATTGTTTATATGTCAGGGAGATCAGCTAAACATGGAAATGAAAGTTATAGTCACTATTCTTTGGAGACTCAGAATTTAATGTGGTTCTTAAAGCACCTTGATCAGAAAGCTTAGATTATTAGACTGTATTGAATACTAAATGACTGTGTGCCAAGTGATGTGTTGCAATACTAGTTCTGATCTTCCTTCCACTTTGAGAGAGAAAGATTTTTATTTTCTAATATATAAAACTACCAAATATGAGTAAAACTTAGATATTTATGTATATGACCCCACTAAATCTGTCAAATAGCAGCATTGAAATGATGCAAAATTAAGTAGTATGTATGACTTTGAAACTTGTGCCTATTTATTCCTTACGTGGTTTAAGTTAGTCATGAAATTGGCTAGTGCTCTGAATTTGCTTTCTTTTTAAGATGCCGTACACACGTAAATATGGCTAAACCGTCCTTTTTCCAATTTGCCTGATTTCTAATTCATGTGCAAAGTTGTGAATCAGATTGCATCGCCTAAATGAATCCTCACACTCCCCCAAACTTCCTGCATGTTTGCACCCTGTCTGTTTGAACGTTTATATTTAGAATTCTCAAACATGCCCAGGGAGTAAGAAATATACAACAGAAACATCTGTTCCTCTTGGCAAAACTATTTCATGCTTTTTTACTTTTGCAGGGTCAAGAAAAATACCCAGGGTTTATTTTTATATCTGAGGGGTTTAACATTTCTTTGTAATCTTATCCTAAATGCAGTGATTTAAACATTCACACACACACTCTCAAGAGAGAGAAAAATGTACACAAATGGTAAGATCCATAGAAACATTTTTTTTCCTTTTTTCAATATGTGATTTCTCCTTAGCAGTTTTACCAGTTTATTGAGAGAAAAGAAACCACCTTTGACCTACCCGGTTCATCTTTGGGCTGCCACATCCCTACCCTCCCTCAGCTACCTTTAGATTTTATAAGCATGAAGGAAGTGTTTCTAAAATAAAAGCAAATTTTCTTTGATGCCAGCTTATCTGGTTGCTCCCCAGTTAGCTAAGGTCAAAACTGTAAAGCTTATTTATACCTTTTGGCAAGGCTGGAGGCCGAATTCATTTTTTTGAAAATATACTGTAAAGGTCACAGCTGAATGTGGTGTGGTTCCTGTTAGTTCTTACTGGGCCAGGCCGCAAGCACACGCTTTCCATTCTGAGCAGTCTTTTAGGGGATGCCATGGGGAAAGGAGTGATCATTTTAACATCTCTCCTCTCTGTACAATTCCCTCTTCAAACATTTAAAATCCATCTAAGCCTGTGGGGCCAATTAACTTTTTCGAAGACTGAGGTTAGCACAAGCCATGATAAAGCTTCAACATTATTATTTATCTTGCAGTGACTACCTCTAACATATTATTGTCTGTTTCTTAACAGAAAAAACATTGTTGCCAACTGTGCTGGGAAATCATAAAAGTCTTACTAATGGGAAGTGACTTTAAAGATATGGGACATGAATATTAAGTTAATTATGGTATGAACAAGCACCTGAAATGCTGATCCACAATTGCCAGGTATAAGAACAATTAATCCAATGTCAATTTAAAGTGTATGGTGTTAAGCAACTATAACAGAATATACCAACTTTTATCATCAGAATGAACTAAGTCTGTCATTAAAAACATTCACTCAAAGGGGAACATTTTTAAAAAATATGTTGTATTGTTAAAAAAAAAACCTAAGATAATCTTTGTAAAGCAGCTGGCTAATGCAATGCTTGCCACTTGGTAAGTACATAGTAAACAGTAATGATTTTTTTATCAGTTTAAGGGTCCAAACTCTCAGGTCATAACTCTCTTATATGAGGAATATAATTTTTTAATGATTAAGCTTAATTTAAACCTCTGTTCTACCACATGCCAAAAATGAAACTTTAGGAAGTTGTTCTTCACATTGATACATGAAATCATTTCACTTGGAAACTTAATTAAGACCCAAATCAAGGCCCATGCTTAGGAGGTGAGCTATATCTAACAAATGTGAGGCCATGTGTTTATGATGGTTTCCAGCATGAAGTCCTTATTCACTTCTGCTCATTGATAGTAGGTCCATGGAGACCATTGATCCATTTTCACACATGGCTTCATCTTACCACAAAACCTTCCATATGTGCCAGATCTTAGTGTCCTATATTATGCTTTTGGTTGTAGAAGAAACCCTTTTCAGGCTGTCTGAACCATTATGGGTGCAACTAGAGATTCTATCAAGTTATCTTAGAACTGAATTCCTGGAGAGTTCTTGCAGAAATTTCTTATGCACTCACAGTAGTCTAGAAAGACAAAAACTGATTCTTAATGCTTTGTGAGTCCTGAATGGAAAAAGTGGTTCAGGTGCCCATCTAGTCTTAAATTTCTTGAACTAAACTCTGTTGATAGCTTCCATCCTTGCTCCAGGATTGATCCAGGTGAGAAAAAGACCTTTTATATAAATTATCAGCATCTAAACTCTTGCTTTATTTAATTCTTTTACTTTTTAGGGTTAATATTATCTAGTGATCAAAGGTTGTGATAGAAAACTTTATCTAGTCTTAGGGGTGGTGGTAGAGTGAGGTAACAGGAGGTACAATAGAAATTAATTCTGACTGTTCATTTAGTTTTTAAATCACTTACAGTAAACATTTCAATTTATAAATTATTCTGTTTTCAGATGTTTGGAATCAAATGACTTTTTTGTCTTTTGCTTTGAGTAATTAAATTAATAAATACATAAAGCCTCATGAAGAATGGTGAAAGGGTAAAAGCCAAAACAACACCTCAAAATATCATTCTGCTACATTTATTTTGTCCTTAATGATGGCTACCTTTTATTGATTGTCTGTAACTTTATTATCAATAAAACAGCATTTAAAAAATATTGTCACTTTCAAATAAAATCAAAGGTCAATATATTTAATTTTGCTGATAAAGAAATATCACAGTTTATACAGCAAAATAAAATAAAATTAACATCTTTCTAAATTCAAATGTCATTCTTCTCCTTATGTTTTAGATGCTCAGACTAACAAAGTTCCTTGGAATTTTGAGCTGGTTAGATGTCTTTTCACAAACTAGAGAGGAATATACCATGAAAATTCTTAGAGTTCTGTATTATTCAAGTTTCTAATTAATAATATGAATATAGATATTATATGTATTCTATTTCCCTTGATAAATCTGACTCAATTACTTACAATAAATCTCCCATCTCTCTCTCTCCTTTCTCTTTCCTTCTCTGACCTCTTCTCGCTCACTCACTTACTCTCTTTCTCACTCAGAGAGAGAGAAAAATATATTTATTATAAGGAATTGGCACATAATTATGGGGGATAAGCAAAAGACTCCATGTCCTGCCTTCTGCAAACTGGAGACCCATGAGTACTTCCAATCTGAGACTGAAGTTCTGAGGATCAGGAGTACTAATAGTGTAAGACCCAGTCCAAAAGCTGGAGAAGATTGATGTCCCAGTTCATGCAGTCAGAGAGAGAGCAATTCTCCATTTATCTGTCTTGGTGTGTTTTATTCAGATAATCAAGGGACTGGATAATGCCCACCCACATTAAGGGGAGTGATCTGCTTTACTCAATCTGATGATTCAAGTGCTAATCTCATCTGGAAACACCCTCACAGACACACCCAGAAATAATGTCTCATCAAATATCTGAGCACCTAATGGTCCAGTCAAGTTGACAAAATTATGTAACTATGCTGTATACAACTGAAAATGAACTGATACCTTCCTAGAAGAGGAGGTGAAGTCCTGGAGTAATGTTTTAATTTCTCCTTGATATCCTATAACTTAAATACTGTGATATAAATTTAACAATACTTGAACACTATGATATAAAGTAATTACATCTCATGTTACATGAGAGAATGAGAGGAAACAGATATATATTATGTATACATATATGCATAAATATATTCATAAGGAAATAATAAAGAAATACTCATAGAAAATTTCAGTCCTAATTTCTGTAAACTGGTCATGTGGTCAAAGTTAGTATTTAAAACTACCTTCTTCTACTACTCATTCTGTATTTCCTTTGCCTTCAGCAAGCATCTTTGCTGGTTATTGTTCTTTACCTGGTGGGGTGACCCAGACCTTAGATACTAAATGATATGGATCTTTAATAGTCCTTCCTGGATTGGGCTATGGTAGTATTCTACTGAAATTAGTCACAGGGCATGGTAACATTAAGGGACACTCTATGGGATCTTCAGCATTTCAGATATACTCGTCCTATCCTTATCTCCATTGTGGAGTAGTTATTCAATTTCACTTGTTAGTCAGGATTAATCACCCATGTCAGTACAACAACTCTTTTTCTTTGCTCATTAATTCAGAGGCATGAGTAGCCAAAAGTATCTGGTTTGAACTTCCAATTCAATGGAATCATTGTTGTTTCTTGTAGTGGAATAATTTCTTCCTCTGGAACTTAGACCTAGAGGCCATCAGAGCATAAATTTATGGGAACAGGAAGCAAAAATATTGTTCGTAGGTTACTAGTGATAATACTGAGTGACACCCCTCAAATTTTTACACCTAATTCCTGGACCTGTGAATTCTGAAATTTTTTATTTTGAAAAAAGCACTATATATTTGGCGTTGGTTGACAACATATACAGCCTTCTGGGTAACCTTGTCCTAACATTGCAAGATATTGCCACCTAGCTGGCACTGTAACTGAGTCTCCAAAACGTTAGTCCACAGATTTATTGAGACAACTGCTTTAGGATGGTGGAAAACATGGTAAGACCTGTGGATTCCATTAGCATGAACCCATTGCTGCACTTATTTTTCTGTAAAGTGAGTTCCTTGATCAAAATTAATATAGTGTTGAATATCATGATGCCAGGTAAGGTATAGTTTTGGCAGAAGCTTTTCATGGAGGGAAGACAAATTTACATCCAGAGTAAGTATCTGTCCTCATAATAACAAAATGCTACTCCTTCCATGATGGAAGTGGTCCAATATAACCAACTTCACACTAGGTAGCTGGCTCATTACCCTGAGTAATGGTGCCATATCAGGGATTCCATACTGATATCTGATGCTGGCAGACTGGGCACTCATCATCCTTGATGAGTGAAAGTCCATGTTGCTGAGCCCATGCACAACTTTTATCTCTATCACCATGACAAGTTTGTTCATTAACCTATTGGGATGTTCATCTCCAGGGATGGGTAGGGAAAGTGAATGACCAATATCCACAAAACAGATTATCATATTTACTTCACTTGATTATTGAATTCTCCTATGCTGGGGTTACTCTTTGGTGAGCACTCACATGGGACACAAATATCATATTTTGTGCCCGTTCAAAGATATCTGTCTACATACCTCTTCCCCAAATTTGTCATAAATTTCTAATCATATTCCTTCTAATTCTCTAAATATCCAGACAAACAACTGGACACAGACTGTGTATCATTATACAATCATAGGCCTGGCCATTTCTCCTTCCAAGCAAAGAGAACAACCAGGTGTATTGCTGAGAGTTCTGCCCACTGGGAGGATTTTCCTTCACAACTATCCTTCAAAGATGACCCAGAAAGCGGCCCTAGTGATGCATCTGTACACTTTCAAGTGGTACCTGCATTTCGTGCATAACCATCTGTCAACTTGGCCTTAGCCTTTTCTTCCTTTGCCGACAGGTCATAGGAACTTTGTCAATAAAACTACAGGTGCAGACTGAGAGAGAGAAAGCAGAGTAGCAGATAAGGGACCCATGTGTATATGGGCCTTTTAAATGTAACTTACTTGGACCTCCATGACCTTCCTGGGTCTAACCATGTATACCACTTCATTTGATGATGAAGTGTTACTGTGCATGCCCACAACTGTATGTCCTGGTGAATCAGCTAACACTTAGGTAAAGATGGACAACCCAGGTCACATGCAATTTGGTGGTTTATAGTTAAGCATTCAGTCTCTACTAAGGTCCAATGGCAGTCAAGAGCTATTTCTCAGAAGAACAGTAGTCTCTGGAGTTTTGTAGGGCTTTGCTCTATAATGCAAAGGGTTTTCACTGTTATTCACTTATAGATGTCTACCAAAGGCACAAAATACATCCCAACTGCTACTGCCACCTCAAGTACCATTACATCTGCTGGATCATGTGGTCCAAGTGGCAGAACTGCTTGCATAACAGTCTGAACCTGTTGCAGATCCTTCTCTTGTTCTGGACACACAAAAAACATTTTCAAGTCACTGGGTAAATGGCCCAACAAACCCTTTTATCTGGTCACCTGGAAAATGGAATGACTCACCCAGATAAGGAATATGTTTCTTTCAAAATCCAAAAATGCCCAATAATCATTTTGTCTCCCTTTTGGTTGTTGCCAAAATGTAACAGCTTACCCCTCACTTTAGAAGGGGTATTTTGACGTGCTCTATATTAGTGGACCCCTGGACATTTCCCTGGGTATAGACCCATAAATATTTAAAAATATTTATTTTCTATCTTCTGACACCAAACGTCTTACCAATAAGTCCAGTTTATTTGCTACCTCTTTTTCACTATGTTCAGGCAGCAATGTCATACATGTAATGAACCATGGTGATATCTTATGCAAAGAAAAGCAATTGAAATCTTTCTAAACTAAATTAATAACACAGGACTGGAGAGTCATCAATATAACCTTGGGGTAAAAGAGTGAAGGTGTATTGCTTGTTTTGGCAGCTGAAAGCAAACTGCTTCTATCAGGTTTTATGGACAGGATGGAGAAAAATATCAAAAATTTTTTTTTAAAAGTGTTTGCCCACTCAATAACTACACCCCAGTTCCAGGAACTTTGTTAATCTGCTCAAGCAATGAAACCACTTCTGGTACAATAACTGCAATCAGAGTTACCACTTGGTGAAGTTTACAATAATCAACTGTCATTCTTCAAGACCCATTTGTCTTCTCCACAGGCCAAATAGGCAAGTTGAATGGAGACGTGATGGAAATCATCACCCTGCATCCCTTAACTCCTTGATAGCGGCAGTAATCTTTGCAATACCTCCAGGAGCTCAGTATATATGTTACTCAGCTTATGATGAGGATATGATTTGACAAACCCATCATAAAGTTAAAAAATCAAAAGTTGAACATCATACATTAGGACTCTACTTTCCTATGTGGAGACACTGCTAGTGGCTTCCGTTTGGCCTTTCCTACCATAATAGTTCTTACTCCCCAGATAATGGAACTAATGTGGGGATTCAGCTAGAGGTTGAGAATATTCAAATTTTTCATTCTGGAACTGAGAATATAATAAAAGCATGAGTTCAGGGACCTCTTGGGGCCACTGTCCCACAGACCTGAGCTAAAACTCCATTGATTGCCTCACATGGATAATACCTTATTCTGACACATGGATCACAAAGACATTTTAGGTCTCCTAAAATTAAAATCAGTGCAGAGCCAGTGTCTAAGTGTCCTTGGAATTTCTAATTATATTATCTTCCCCAATGAACAGTTACCTGGTAAAAGGCCATAGACTGAAAAAACAACAAAAAAAAAAAACAACAACAAAAAAAACAGACTATAGACTAAATCTTTACCATTTGAGAAAGATTAAGATTAGCTGTGCTGTGTAAATTTTTAACTCTGTGCTTGCCTGGCTTTTGTGAAGGGTGGAACTGTTCTTTTGTTTCTGTGCTCAGAACGTTCTTAAGTATCTCCTGAAGGACTGGTCTGTAGGTGGATTGTTCTTTTAGGGTCTGGATGTCTGGGAAGGATTTTAATTCCCCTTCATTGGTGAAGCTTAGCGTGGTGGGGTAGGAAATTCTTGGCTTATCTTTAGGAGCATTAAAGATGGGGCCCCTGTCCCTTCTGGTTTGTAGGTTTTCTGGTGCAATTCTGATGGGTCTTCCCTTGTAGGTGGTTTGTCCTTTCTCTCTAGATGCCTTTAGAATTTTTATTTCATGTTTACCTTGTGGAGACAATTATTATGTATGGGTGCGTGGGGGGGGGCGGGGGGGTTCTCATGTAATGCCTTGCAGGGATTCTCTGGATTTCTTGTGGTTTGATGGTTGCATCTCTAGGGAGATAGAGGAAATCTTCTTGGATGACTTTACTTAAGTTGTTTATCAGTGTGAGGAGGTTTTTGATAGACTCTCTACAGTTTTCTAGATATCGGATCATTCATCTGCAAAGAGGGATAACTTAACTTTCTCTTTTCCTATTTGGATACCCTCAATTTCCTTCTGCCTGATTGCTCTGGCTAGGACTTCCAGTACCATGCTGAATAGAAGGAGTGAGAGTGGGCATCATTGTCTTGCTCTAGTTCTCAGGGGGAATGCTTCCCATTTCTGCCATAAAGCATGATGTTGGCTGTAGGCCTGTCATAGATGACTCTTACTGTTTTGAAGAATGTGCCTTCAATGCCTAGGTGTTCAAGGGTTTTTAATCAAGAAGGGATGGATTTTATTGAATATTTTTTCTGTGTCTAATGAAATAATTATCTGGCTCCTGATTAATATGATGAATTGTACTTACAGACTTAACAGATGTTGAACCAGTCCTGCATCCTGGGAATGAAGCTGGCTTGGTCATGAAGAATGATCCTTGAAATGTTGTTGGATGCAATTTGCTAGAATCTTTTTGAGAATTTGTGCATCTATGTACATGAGGGAAATTGAACTGTAATTCTATTCCTGTGTTGGTTCTTTGCCAATCGGGGTATCAGAATGATACCTTAATAGAATGAGCTAGGGAGAATTCCTTCTTTCTTGATTGTCTGGAATACTTTCAATAGGAATGGTATCAGCTCTTCCTTGTATGTCTTGTAGACTTTGCCTAAGAAACCAACTGGTCCAGGGTTGCAGGGTTGTTTTTTTTTTTTTTTTTTCCCTTTTTTCTTTTTTTTGACTGGGTGATTTTTTATAACTGAGTTGATTTCTTGGATTGTTATTGGTCTAAGGTTTCAGTTTCTTCCTGTTTCAACCCTGCGAGGTTGTGTGATGCTAGCCTTTCCTCCATTTCCTCTAGTTCTATTTTATTTGCATACAGTTATTCATAGTAATCTCTGATAATCATTTGAATTTTTTCACGGTCAGTGGTGACATCACCTCTTTTAATTTCTAATTGTATTTATTTGGACTTTCTCCCTCTTTTTTTCAGTCAATCTGGCCAAGTGTCTGACAGTCTTATTTATCCTTTCAAATAATCAGTTTTTGGCTTGTTGATTCATTCTAAAATATTGTTGCCTTCTATTTCCTGCAATTGTGACTTTATTTTAGTAATCTGGATTTTTTTTCTATCAGATCTAGGATTTAATTGTTTTTACCTTTACTTAGACTACTGGTTCAAATGCTAATCTTTTTCAGAAACACTCTCAAAGACACACCCAATAATGATGTTTAAATATCTGAGTATCTTATATTCTAATTACATTGGCAGGTAAAATTAACCACTCAGATTTAAGTATTAGGTATAGATTTAAGTAACATATTCTTATTTTAATATGTCAGGACAAAAGCCAGTTGTGGATAATAAAATGTAAAATATTTTTATATAACTTTCTTCGAAGGATATATATACAATGTATTTTAAAACTAGCCTATATGTGACCAAGTTTATTTGATAAATTGAACTCTTAATAGGGTACTTAATAATATATAAACAACTTTAAAAAGAAGTTCAAATATCTTAATCTGCTTAATATGGCTCTCATAATTTTCTCCATCATTACTGGTCATTCCTCTTACTTCCAGTCACCTGCCCCTCCTCCCCAAAAAAACTCTACATCATGGGTTTCTTCAATTTTCCTCATCTGTCAATTTTTAAAAATCATTTCTGAGCCTTAGTACCTGCTATTTTCCCTAACTGAATTTTTTTTTCACTTTACCGCCCTTACAAAAATATACCTATGTTTAATCCTCATCTAAGTATTCCAAAGCCAATATTTATATTCCCATTTATTTGTCATTTTCTCTAGGAAGCCTACTCATAATCAAATGTCCCTGTATTTTATGAAATATAAAATGTGTCTCATTCTATGTTACTCACTTGTAAAATGTATATTTTGGGGACAACTTTGTTGACATATAATTCACATATAATATAATTTTACCATTTACAGTATATAATTCATTGGTTTTACTATATTTACAGTTATGAATCATCACTACAAGCAATTTTGAAACATTCTAATTATCCTAAAAAGAATCTCCAAACTGGTTAGTTATTGCCTCCCAATGAGCTAATCCCCAATTTCAATAGGCAACCACTAATCTACTTATTTTGGGAATTTCATATGCATTAAATGATATAATACGTAGGATTTTGTGACTGACTTGCCCAGGCGGGTCTCGAACCCTCGGGCTCAGACAATCCACTCACCTCAGCCTCCGAAAGCGCGGGATTACAGGCTGAGCCACTGAGCCCAGCTAGAATAATATTTTCAATGCTCAAACATATCACAGGATGTTACAGTAATTTATCCTTTTTTATGGCTGAATACTATTCCATTGTATAGAATAGACATTATTTATTAAGTCGTTAGTTCATGGGCATTTAGGTTGTTTCCTAGTTGTGGCTATTATGAATGATGCTGTGACCATTTATGTAAAATTTTTTTTTTTTTTTTTTTTTTTAGTTGGGGTCTAACTGTCGCCCAGACTGGAGTGCAGTGGCACGCTCCGGGTCACCACAGCCTTTGCCTGCTAGGTTCCAGCAATCCTTCCCCCTCAGCCTTCCAAGTTGCTGGAACTACAGGCACACGCTTCCATGCCCAGCTAATTTTTTTGATTTATTGTAGAGACGAGGTCTTGCCAAGTTGCCTGGGCAGGTCTCAAACCTGTGGGCTCAGGTAATTCACTTACTTCGGCCTCCCAAAGTGCTGGGATTGCAGGCTGAGACAGAGCCCAGCCACAAATTTTGGTATGAACATATTTTCACTTCTCTGTCTTGGTTATTTACCTAGGAGTGGAATGTTTGGGTCATATGGTAAATCAATACTTAATATTTTGAAGAGCTATCAAACTGTTTTCCAAATTGGGTACCTCATTTTATTATTCTATCAGGAACGCGTTAGGGTTTCAAGATTTTCACACTTCTTGAATTCTTGTTTTTCTCATTGTTGTTTTTGTTTATTTAGCCTTCATTTTGAGTATTGAGTGATATCTTATTGTGGTATGGATTTTCATTTCCCTGATGGCTAATGATGTTCAAAATCATTTCATGTGCTTATTTGGTATTGGTACGTCTTCTTTTAAGATATTTGTATTCAAATCCTTTGCCACTATTTTTTTTTTTTTTTTTTTGAGTTGGAGTCTCACTCTGTCACCCAGACTGGAGTGCAGTGGCCGCTTCTGGCCACCACAGCCTCAACCTGCTGGGCTCTGGCGATCCTTCCGCCTCAGCCTTCCAAGTAGCTGGAACTACAGGCGCGCACTACCACACCCGGCTAATTTTTGATTTATTGTAGAGATGAGGTCTCACCGTGTTGCCCAGG
>CAUYQG010121231.1:0-24038 GCA_963574415.1 Tarsius wallacei | reverse complement strand
CTCGGTGGCTCAGCCTGTAATCCCGCGCCTTGGGAGGCTGAGGTGAGTGGATTGCCTGAGCCCGCGGGTTTGAGACCCGCCTGGGCAGGCAAAACCTCATCTCTACAATAAATCAAAAAAATTAGCCGGGCGTGGTAGCACACGCCTGTAATTCCGGCTACTCGGAAGGCTGAGGCGGAAGGATCGCCGGAGCTCAGCAGGTCGAGGCTGAGGTGGCCGAAAGCAGCCACTGCACTCCAGTCTGGGCGACGGAGTGAGACGCCAACTCAAAAAAAAAAAAAAAAATTAAACATCTCTGTTCATCAAAGACACAATAAAAATTTCTAGGCAAGTCAAAATCTTGGAGAAAATTATTGCAACACATATCAGCAAAGGTCTATATCCAGAATATATAAAGACTTTCTACAATTTTTTTAAAAATGAGTTTTTTTAGAAATGAGCAAAAGAGCCTTAAACAAATACCTTATGAGAGGAGATAAACAAATGGCCAATAAGACCATGAAAAAGTACTCAATATCATTAATCATCAAAGGAATGTAAATTAAAACCATAATGAGATACCATTTCATACCCACTCAAACATGAGTACCAAAGATTACGAACAAAAGATTCTCAAACCAAATGTTGAAAACGTGGAATATGTGATGGCTCACGGCTGTAATCCCAGAACTTTGGTAGGTGGAGGTGAGAGGCTTGCCTGAGTCCAGGAGTTCGAGACCAGCCTGGGCAGCTTGGTGAGACCTCATCTCTACAATATATCAAAACAATTAGCTGGGCGTGGTGGTACACGCCTGTGGTTCCAGCTACTTGGAAGGTGAAGTAGAAGAATCACCTGAGCCCAGGAGGTCGAGGCTGTGGTGGCTATGAGCATGTCACTGAACTTTAGCTTGGGAGACAAAGTGAGGCTCCTACTCCAAAAAAAAAAAAAAAAGAAAAGAAAATATGGGATTAGAACTCTGACGTAACTCTGGAGGGAGTATTAGTAGCACAGCCACTTGGAAAGATTGTACGTAAGGTTTTTAAACATTAAACATGGATCTACCTTATGACCCAGAAACGTCACTCTCAGGTGTTTATCCATAAGAAATTAAAACCTATATTCAAGCAGCACAATTCACAATTGTCAATATATGGAACCAGCCTAAATGTCCATCAACTGATCAGTGGATAATGAAAATGTGGTATATATACATACCATGAGATACTATTCAGCCATAAGAAAGAACAAAATAATGTATTTTGCAGCAACATGGGTGGAATTGGAGACCACTGTCCTAAGTGAAGTTACATAGGAACAGAAACCCAAATACCTGCATGTTTTCACTTATAAGTGGAAGCTAAGCTCTAAGCGTCTGCAAAAGCATAGAGAATAGTCTACTGGACATTGGAGACTCAGAAGGGGAAGACAGGAAGGGGAGCTGGAAGAAAAATTACCTACCAGATACAATGTGCACTAATGGAGAATGCCAGGTATATTTAACGCGGAGACTTCTTCACTACTATACAATGCATCCATGTAACCAAAAACCATTTGTACCCCTAAGGCTAGTAAAATAAAAAAAATTGCCAGACATGGTGGCTCATGTCTGTAATTCCAGCACTTTGGGAGGTGGAAGCAAGGGGATTGCCTGAGCCCACGGGTTCAAGACCAGCCTAGGCCACATGGCGAGACCTCGTTTCTACAATAAATCAAAAAAGTAGCCGGACATGATGGTGCACACCTGTAGTTCCAGCACTTGGGAGACTGAAACAGACAGATCGCCTGAGCCCAGCAGGTTGAGGCTGTGGTGGCCATGAGTATGCCACTGCACTCCATCCTGGGTGACAGAGTAAGACTCTGATTCAGAAAATAATAATAATAATAATAATAATAATAAAGTTTTATCTTTATTTGATTTTTAAAAATAGAGAAAATTTGAAAACCTCTATCTCCAAAAAACCTTGTGTAAGGACATTCATAGTATTCATAGTTTACTAATAAAAACAAAAATCGGACACAGCCCAGATGACCATCAATAGAAACCTGGATCAACAGACTGAAGTCTATTCATACAATGGAATATAATTAGCAATGAAAGGGAGCAACCTACAGATACATGCAATGACAAGGCCAAGTTTCAAAAACATGGTGCTCAGTGAAAGAAGCCAGACGCAAAAGACTGAATACTGTATGAATCCATATCCATAGTATATATGAGTGTATATAATTATATGTAACTGTAAGTACATATATATTTAGTTATGGAAGAGGCAAAATGTGTTTGTGGTGATGGAAATCTGCTCCTTTTTTATAGGAAATGGCAGCTTGTTCAGGAAGGGGCACCACCAAAGAACTTTCTGAGGTGAAGATCATGTTCTATAGCTTGGTTGGGTATGGCCTACATGGGTGTCTGCATTTGTCAAAACTGACCAAACTCAATAACTAAGACCTGTGCATTTCACTCTATGTACAATTTACCTAAATAAAAGTATTTCTTAGTTCAAGAAAGTATTATAGCTGAGCTCAGTCATTGAAATCGTCACGCATTTTTTCCCTTCGTGGCTAAGGAAAGTGTTTTGTTACTAAACTGTAAAGCACACATCTACACACTCATATAGACCCATACTCTTACCCAGTATGTCAAATCGAGATGCCTTCTTTTCAAACTATGAGAAGAAATAAAATTCTGGATTTATTTTTCTGAACATTTCAAATTATGTGCTGAAGTTACATGCTGTTTTTTTTTATCGTATTTCTTCTCCTCCATTGTCCCAAACCCAAATTATTACTAAAGTAATTTGTGTTATATGCTGCAAGTCTTTTTTTTTTTTCTTTAAGACACAGGGTCAGCTGGGTGAGGTGTCTCATGCTTGTAATCCCAGCACTTTGGGAGGTGGAGGCAGGAGAATTGCCTGAGCCCACAGGTTCGAGACTGGCCTGGGCAACATGGGAGCCCTCATCCCTGCAATATATATATATATAAATTAGCCAGCCATGGTTAATAGTTCTAGCTACTTGGAAGGCTGAGGCGGAAGGATCTCCTGAGCCCAGCAGGTGGAGGCTGTGGTGGTTGTGAGTGTGCCACTGCCCTCCAGCCTGGGTGACAGAGTGAGACTCCGACTCAAAAAAAAAAAAAAAGAAGAAGAAAAAGACAGAGAATCTCTTACTCTGTTGCCCATGCTGGAGGGCAGTGGCACAATCATGGCTCACTGTAACCTCAAACTGCTAGGATCAAATGTTCTTCCTGCTTCAACCTCCCTGTAGCTGAAACTACAGACATACATTACCATACTCAGCTAATTTCTAAAAATGTTTTTGTAGAGACAGGGTCCACTATACCGTCCAGGTTGGTCTTGAACTCCTGGCCTCAAGCCATCTTCCCACCTTGGCCTCCCAAAAGTGCTGGGATTACAGGCATGAGCTATTGTGCTCAGCCTGCTACAAGTCTTTCGGGAATAAGAAAAGGTTACAAAATTAATTGCAAATAAAGGGATTTGACATGGGTCTAAAGATTCATAGCATTATGGTACTTTGAGTCAATTAAACCCCATCATATATTCCAAAATTGGTCTTGGATTTTTTTTTTTTTTTTTAGTTGAAATCTCACTCTGTCACCCACACTGGAGGGCCGTGGCACACTCATGACCACCACAACCACCACCTGCTAGGCTCAGGTGATCCTTCTGCCTCATCCTTCCATGTAGCTGGAACTATGGGCATACGCCACCACACCCGGCTAATTTTTTGATTTATTGTAAAGACGAGGACTCGCTAAATTGCCCAGGCTGATCTCGAATCCATGGGCTCAGGCAATCCTCTCACCTTGACCACCCAAAGTGCTGGGATTATAGGCGTGAGCCCCTGTGTCCAGCCAGTCCTGTATTTTGCTGGGCCATTTATATTTTCACTGGGGAGGGTCAAGATCGAGGCTGATAAGGATTAGCATGGTTAACATAGGGAGAGCTCATGTAAATTGATAAGAAACAACAGTCAGACCCCCAAAGAGAGAGATAGGCAAAAGACATGGACAAAATCCAACCTCACTGTTAGTCAAATAAATATAAATTGTTAAAATATATTTACCTTTTTCACCTTGTGGGTTGGCAAACATTTAAAAATTAAAATACTCAGTGCTGGGCAGGGTTCTTTGAGGCAGGCATTTGCATATGTTGCTACTACAAATATTGGTTCATCAAATTTGCTGGTAAGCAAGTTGGCAGAATTCCCAGGGCCTTCCTGGGCCACAGTGAGGTAGCCACCCACATAGACATGAGTACTGGGCAGTTTCCGTAACTTTAATAAATGAAACATGTCCTTGTCCTCAGAATCAGTGCCTAATCTGCTACACAGATACTCTGCCCTCCAGATTCCTTACCTAGAGCATAATCCTGTGCTCTTTCTTGTCCAAACATGATGGAAAAAATCCAATTGTGAGAAAGAATATTTTTGGAGTATTGCCTTGGGTCATGCAGTCTACCCATTCCCCTAGCTGTTCTAAATATTACCCTCTGGGTTCAGCCCTGCATATTGGCCAGCACTGTTTTGATCCTTCATAGAACTATAACTTCTCAATTATCCTTTAGAGATATTCTCACCTCAGCTGGCATTTCAAAGCTCTACAAAAAAGAGACACAAAAAAGATCAAAACTGTGTTCAGAGGGATTGGCTGACACCTTCTCACCAAACCAACAAAGTTTCTTCTTTGAGATTTCTGCATCTGGGGTAGCTGAGTTTCTCCTGAGCAGCAGCCAATTTGTTTGTATTGACAGAATACTATAAACTGGGTAATTGATGTATCTTTTCTTGTTTCCTGCTGGGAAGCCTGAATATCAACATTTATCTTGTCATGGCTGAGTGCAGTGGCTCACACCTGTGATCCCCACACTTTAGGAGGCCAGGGTAGGAGGATTGCTTGAGCCCAGGAGCTTGAGATCAGTCTGGGCAGCATAGAAAAGCTTCATCTCTGGGAGGCTGAGGTGAGTGGATTGCCCGAGGCTGCGGGTTCAAGACCCACCTAGGCAACTTGGTGAGACCTCATCTTTACAATAAATAAAAAAATTAGCCAGGCGTGGTAGCGCGTGCCTATAGTTCCAGCTACTTGGAAGGCTGAGGCCAGAGCCCAGCAGGTCGAAGCTGCGATGGCCAGGAGCGGCCACTGCACTCCAGTCTGGGCAACAGAGTGAGATTCCAACTCAAAAAAAAAAAAAGAAAAGAAAAACTTCATCTCTACAAAAAATCAAAAATTAGCCAGTGTGGTGGCACGTGCCTGTAGTCCCAGCCACTTGGGAGGCTGAAGCTGGAGGACTGCTTGAGCCCAGGAGTTTGAGGCTGCGATGAGCTTTGAACATACCACTGCATTCCAGTCTGGGTGACAGAGTAAGACCCTGACTCAAAAAAAAAAAAAAAAATATATATATATATATATATTTATGTTGATATATATATGACCTGTCTTCGCAAGGTACCAAAACAGCATGTAACTTTAGCACATACTTTGAAATTATTAGAAAAATAAATCCAGAATTTCATTTCTTCTCATAGTTTGCAAATATAGCTACTTAAAAGAAAATGTTTGAAACTACCAATTTAGTCAGAGGTCAAATCTAGGCACCAAAAATTTGTATTCATTGTCCTTTTTCTGCGAATAACTGTGGATTTTGGCAAGCAATCCTTTTCATCTATTATATCCATAAGGATATTTTAAAAATAGGTCACCTCCAAATGATAGTAATTTGCATATTGGGAATACTACAAGTAGCTGGCTTAAGTAGCAATATTCTGAATCCTTGCAGAAAGGAGTTCTCTAAATTCTCAATAGCACTTAGTAAATCCTAGTAGAGTGATTTGACACATAGAATTATTTGCTTATGTGCCTTTTCAGTTCTTTGAGGAAGGACTCATATGCCTTACCCATGTAATATTGGCTGAGCCAAATAATATGCTGAATAAATCAGTGACTGGGAAGTTCTGGTTCCATCATCTTAATCACTGGTTTTATCATTGCTTCTTGAGTGTTCGTCTAATTCCCCCAATTAGACTGTATGTAAGTCATTTGGGAAGGGAACATCAATTCTTTTTCGTGTGACCTCATTTAGTGCTGAGAGCACAGTAGCAGCTGAACATAGTTAGATGGTTTGACAAACGTCTGGCTCCACATAAGTGTCAGCAAACCCACTGGTGCCCTGCAGTGGTATGTTGCTGAACCAATCTGTCTCTGTTGATCAAAACTAGCACTTAGCAAACTCTTCGCCTGAATACAATATGACTTATACATGTGTAGGGTATGCTTAGGATATCTTTGTCAACATCACCTGTCATATTTTAGACTTTATTTTGTATAACCAGAATACCTCACCATGGCCTAATATGTAGTTACTAAACAGAGTTGGTGGCAGATTACAAAGGTGAAAAGGTATCTAACCAGCCAATTCCGTACCATCTGCAGAATTATTATTATTATTGGTTGGTCAAGCCCAGAACTTGCTCTCATGAGGGACACTCAGCATCTGCAACCAGGAAAATAATAGTTTAATATTTCTGGCAATAGTAGCTACTTAAGAGCTACTCAGCTACCCAATTTTAGTTATAAAAAATTGTAGGGGCTGGACTCGGTGGCTCAGCCTGTATGTAATCTCAGCACTTTAGGAGGTTGAGGTGAGTGGATCGCCTGAACCTGCAGGTTCGAGACTAGCCCCGGCAACTTGGCAAGACCTCATCTCAACAATAAATTTAAAAAATAGCCAGGCGTGGTAGCGTGCGCCTGTAGTTCCAGCTAATTGGAAGGCTGAGGCAGAAGGATCGCCTGAGCCCAGCAGGTTGACACTGGGGTGGCCGTGAGCATGCCACTGCACTCCAGCTTGGGCCACAGAGTGAGACTCCAACTCAAAAAAAAAGAGAGAGAGAGAAAGAGAGACAGAGTCTTACCTTGTTTCCCAGGCTGATTTCAAACTATGAGCCTCAAGTCATCATCTCATCTCCGCCTCCCAAAGTGCTGGGATTACAGGTGTGAGCCCCTGAGCCCAGCCAAAAGGTGGGTCTTTAAGCGCTGTGTTCTGGAAACTCATGCTCTTTATCACCCAAGCTTCACCAAGAGAGAATCCAATGATAAATTTCCCATATCCACCTCTGACAGGACCTTAACATCTTGACCTCCTGTGGACTAGGCCAAGGCTCAGTAAACCCTCACACAGCAATTCTTCATGGGGAGGTTGGACCCACCTAATACCACATGCCACACCGTGTGTTTGTTTGTTTGTTTGTTTGAGTTGGAGTCTCACTCTGTAGCCCAGACTGGAGTGCAGGGGTACACTCCCGGCCACTGCAGCCTCGACCTGCTGGGCTCAGGTGATCCTTCCACCTTATCCTTCCAAGTAGCTGGAACTACAGGCACACGCCACCATACCCAGCAACTTTTTTTGATTTATTGTAGAAATGAGGTCTCATCAAGTTGCCCAGGCTGGTGTCAAACCCATGGGCTCAAGCAATCCTCTCTCCTCAGCCTCCAAAGTGCTGGGATTACAGGCTTGAGTCACCGCATCCAGCCTCATACTGTGTGTTTAAACTGCCCATAGTTTCAATACCACTTCACCACAGTTGACCTTGTGCAAGTCATTTAAATTCCCAAAGCCTCACCCTCTTCATCTGTAAGTTGGGGGCAGTGTCGGACATATCCGCCATATAAGGCTGTTGGGAGAATTAAATGATGCAAGAAGGACTCCTCGCAAGTGCTCATAACCTTAGCTGTTACGTTGTTGCTTCTACTGCTGTAGTGTGGAAAGCCAGTGTGGTCCAGAGAATGTGTGATTTGAAATTCTATCTAAAGTTTCAATAAATGGGTTAGTTGTTTGTACAATAGAAACTGTAAAAAGTAGGACTCAATATAGCCATCTTGGCTGATGGGATTTGGAGAAAACAGAATGGGAGAGTATTGCGGGGGTACAGAGTTCAGTGTGTAGCTAAGAAGTTGTGACACACTGCTGTACATGCATCCCAGGGCTGTTGTACAAAGCACCATGCTGGATGACTTAAATAGCAGAAATGTGTTCTCCTACCATTCTGGAGGCTGGAAGTCCAAAACCCAGATGACAGCAGGACCCTGCTCATCCCTTCCGAGCTTCTGGGGGTAGCTGTTGGTCCTTGATGTCCTTTGTCCTGCAGCTGCAGCCCCCCCAATCTCTGCCCAGTTGTCACATGCCATGTCGTCACATGCTATCTCCTAATAAAGACACCTGCCATTTTGAATTAATCCAATCCAAATTCACTCTATTCCAACAAGACCTCCTTTTAACTACGTACATCTCCAATGACCCTGATTCCAAATAAGACCACCTCTGAGGTCCTGGGGTGGGAGCGCCAAATATCTTTTTGAGGGGACACAATTCAACCTGTAACAGCTGCTTTTTGAATTGTATTGTCCTACTGGGCATTGAGATGGCATTGGAAAGTATTCTTCAGACCCTGCTCATGTCACTGTGGGGCGCTGACACCCCTGTACAGGTGGGATGGGTGTCCTGTATGCCCTGAGTAGCTTCCCTGACGACCCAGGACCCAGTAAGACCCCAACCCAGCCCCCTGTTGGTTTGTGCTTAGGGAAACCGAGAGCACTGCAACATTATGGAGAAATCTTGTGTGTGTGTTGAGAGGCGGTGGCCATGGGGAAAAAATGATGTGGGAAGGAAGGAAGGAAACAGTTCTCCTCTTTGCCATGCTTTTAAAAAATTTATTGGCTGGGTGTGGTGGCTCACGCCTATAATCACAGCACTTTGGGAGGCTGAGGTGAGAGGATTGACTGAGCCCACAAGTTCAAGACCAACCCGGGCAACTTGGTGAGACCTCATCTCTATAATAAATCAAAAAAATTAGCTGGGCATGGTGACATGTGCCTGTAATTCCAGCTACTTGGAAGGTTGAGATGGAAGGATCACCTGGGCCCAGCAGGTTGAGGCTGCAGTGGCCATGAGCTGCATGCAATCGCACTCCAGCCTGGGCGACAAAGTGAGATTTCGACTCAAAAAAAAAAAATTCTTCTTATTTTGAGTAGGGTGATGGTTACACAGGTGTACGCTTGCATAAACAGTCATCAACCTGGACACTTCAAATGTATTAATTCTTTGGACAAAATTATATATACATAAAATGATTTTGAGTTGGAATCTCGCTCTGTCACCCAGGCTGGAGGGCAGTGGCACACTCACGGCCACCCCAGTGTCGACCTGCTGGGCTCCAGCAATTCTTCCACCTCAGCCTTCCAAGTAGCCAGAACTACAGGCACACGCCGCCATGCCCAGCTAATATTTTGATTTATTGTAGAGATGAGGTCTCGCCAAATAGCCCAGGCTGGTCTCGAACCCACGGGCTCAGACAATCCACTTGCCTCGGCCTCCCAAAGTGCTGGGATTACAGGCTGAGCCACCAAGCCGGGCCTAGTTGGGGTCTTACTCTGTTGCCCAGGCTGGAGTACAGTGGCATGATCACTGCTAACTGCAGCCTCAACCTCCTGGGTTCAGGCGAACCTTCCACCTTAGCTTCCTGAAGTGTTGGGATTACAGGCATGAGCTGCCGCACCCAGTCTAAAATTTATTTATTTTTGAGTCAGGGGTTTCACCCTGTCACCCAGACTGGAGTGCAGTGGCACAATCATGGCTCACTGCAGCCTCAACCTTCTGAGCTCAGATGATCCTTCTGCCTCAGCCTCCTGATATAGTTGGGATTACAGGAGCCCACCACCATACCCAGCTAATTTTTTTTTAAAGAGACAAGGTCTCACTATGTTACTCAGGCTGATCACAAACTCCTGGGTTTAAGTGATCCTCCTGCCTTGGCCTCTCAAAGTGCTGAGATTACAGTTATGAATTCTCACACCCAGTCTAAAATTGATTTTTTTTTTAAGTTGGAGTCTCTCTCTGTGGCCCAGGCTGGAGTGCAGTGGCATGCCCATGGCCCCTGCAGCCTCTACCTGCTGGACTCACATAATCCTTCTGCCTCAAGTAGCTGAAACTACAGACTTGCACCACTATGCCCGGCTCATCTTTTCTATTTATTGTTGAGACAAGGTCTTGCCATGTTGCCCAGGCTGGTCTCAAACCCCTAGACTCAGGCAATCCTCTTGCCTCAGCCTCCCAAAGTGCTGGGATTATAGGTGTGAGCCACCATGCGTGGTTAAAATTAATTTTTTTAAAAAACTAACAAACAGGGTAACCCCCTCAGGTCCCCTCTCACTGTGGGAGCTTTTCTGTCCTCTCAATAAATTCTGCTTTCAAAAAAAAAAAAAAACTAACTAAATGTCCAGAGAAGAGTAAGAGAGTGGCATAACATTATTAGTCATTGGGTGTTTTAAATGGATAACTTTGTCAAACACACATCACTGATATATAAATTGAACACTCACTGAGCTGCTCTGTTTTGTTCCCTCTCCTGCAAGGATCAGCGCTTTCCCTGCATGCCTCATTACCCCAAATAGGTCCAAGCTTCCTGCTGTGTTCTGGAGGGCTGTGGAGTAGAGGCCTGTCCACCCCACAGGATGGGTAGCTGGCCGGGTCCGAGGCAGGGAGCGCCTCACTGCCTTACAACAAGCTGACCTTAGGGACCTCAGGGATAATCAACAGCAGAAGGGAGGCTCAGGGCCAAGTCTCTCCCAGCAGGCTCTAACTCTCTGCGAGGTGGAAGACTCACAGGAGCACGTGCTCCCCACCCTGCCAGGCTCTGTCCCCATGGTCCTCTTCTTCCCCCTGCCTGTCATCGCGTATCCAGTTGCTGTCAGTGGAGAAAATTGCTCTGCAAAGATGTGCCTGATCTTTCCATCCTGGGCAAATCGTAGCCTCTTCTGTCCCCCGTGACTGTGGAGAACGATTATACTGAGAATGCTGCGGGGGCTGGGGAGGAGCCTTTGGACGGATGGTGAGAAGATGGAAAAACTTGGAAAAGGTTTGTGACCTCACAAAGACTTTCTTTCTTTCAGGTTTCCCCCAGTTAGAGAGGAGGTGGGACTCTATCCTCAATCTGTTTCTCCAGAATGCCTTGCTCCCCACTCCACTCAACAACCAGTAGTGTGTGACTCCATCCACTGTCTCCCCAGCAACAAACAGCCAAGGGGCAGAGCAGGATGGGGTTCTTGCTCTGCCCAGCATGGAGTTGCTGCTCTTGTCCCCGTGCCCACCCCTGTGCTGAAGACCTGAGCTCTGCCCCTTGGCTGCACTTGCTCTGATGCAGAGGGTTAGACCAACCCAGACAAACTTTCTTCCCCAGGCAAGGCCACTGCCCCACCCTCCTCTCAAACGCTCCAGGAGGGGTGTTTAAGTCCATTTTGTGTCACTGTAAACGAATACCTGGGACTGGGTAGTCTATAAAGAAAAGACATTTATTTAGTTCACAGTTTTGCAGGCTGAGAAGTTCAAGGGCATGGCTCTGGCTTCTAAAGTGAGGGCCTTTAGGCTGTGTCACAACATGGCAGAGAAGGACAAAGGGGAAGCAGGCACATTTAAAAAGGAGAGAACTTGAGGGGTGCCCTGGCTTCATAACAACCCACTCTCAAAGGAATTAATCCATTCCCACTAGAATGAATCCAGTCTTGCCAGAGGGAGAACTCACTCACTACCTAGAGAACAGCACCAAGCTGTTCATGAGGGATTTGCACTGATAACCCAATCGCCTCCCCCAGGCCCCACCTCCAACACCACCACATTGAGGATCAAATTTCAACATGAGTTTTGGCAAGGACAAACAACCTGTAGCAAGGAGGGTGGCCCTGACCTTCCAGGAAAATTGTCAGGACCTTCTGTCTGGTCAAGCCTGTCTACACTGGTATATGCAGGGAAAGCTCACCGGTGAACAAGAGGTTTTTCCTGTGGGTGATACCTCTCCCTATTTCATTCCCCTCCCCTGTGTTATGCCTGGATATACTGGTTTGCTGGGGCTGTCAAAACAAAGTACTGATACAGATTGACTGAAACAGAAATATATTTTCTCATGATCCTGGAGTTGAATATCCAAGTTCAAGGTGGCAGCAGAGTGGCCTCTCTCCTTGGCTTGTAGATGGCCGTTTCCTCCAGGTATCATCACATCATCTGTTCCATGTGCACATCTATGTCCTAATTAAATTCTCATAAGGGCACCAGCCATATTGGATTAAAGCCTACCCTAATCCAGTACGGATTTTTAAATTAATTATAAACATGCCCAGTGTAATTCTCCTCTTTAACTTAATCACCTCTTTAAAGACCCTATCTCCAAATACAGTCACATTCTGAAGTACTGGGGGTTAGGACTTCAACACACGAAGTTGGAGGGAACACAAATTTCAGCCCATAACAGTGGGTACAATCCTAAATGGTTGAAGCACAAAACAACAGAGGCCTTCAGCAGCTGACCATTTTGCTCTGGTCCCGTGGCTCCTTGTTTCCAGCAACACTCTGTCTGCCGACAGCTCTTACATCCTCACCCTGGTAGCCATATTTCTGCCTGTCCTGGTCTGAGCTGCCCCAAGATGTGTCCGTGGCAGTCCACTGCAGTTCCTGAAATCGATTGCACACTGGGTTAGGTCTCCTGTTTCTCAGCTCCTTCCAGAGACAGATGAGAGGCAAGGTTGCCCTCTCAAGACCCCCAGCATAAGAAAGAAGCCTGTGGTCTCACTCCTGGAGACATTATTAAACGTGCCAAGGCCCAACATCTTCAGAAAGTTCAATTGCAGGAGTGACTAGTGAACTGTTCTGGATCTCTGCCCTTCCTTGGCTGAGGTATATTCTGTGTGCATGACCCTGACATGAGAGGGTGCTGGCAGGGAGCCCACATGCTGAAATGTTGGAATTCCAGAGGTGAACTGTGCCTTCCGGCCCAGGGTGGATTCCATTTGTGCATTGCAAGTGGTCTGGTTAAACACACCCTTGCAAGCCCCAAGGCTCATGCTCTCAAGGCCCAAGGACAAGCTGTCAAGGACATGATTGCCCACGACTTGCTGCTTTAAAGAGTCCACAGCTAAGTGGTCCCTGAAGTCAATCATCTTCCTCGGAGGACAGTAGGCCCAAGACTTTCAAATAGAATTGCCATATTCTGCTACTTTGGACCCAAATGTGCCCTTCCAGAAGTTCACAATCATCATTTGATGCCCCTTGGACTAGTGAACATTTCCCAAGAGGAAAGACCAGTTGTCTCCCACTATTCCGAAGCACAGCTCTGAAGTACTCAGGACAACACTTCATTTAATTCTAATTTCATGGTAAAATTGTGAGGACCTTGGAAACAAAAGCTTTACTCTTCCAGTTTCTAATTCCCTCAGCTCAGGGCACCCACTGCTTCCTCCTCCAGTCCATCCCTTAACTGAAGTGTCACAAAGCTGCCTGGTGCCAGAGTTTGCTTCTTTGGAGACTGGGAGCTGTCTGCCATGAATCCTTAGCCAGACCCCCACAGGGAGCATCTCCTGGCCTCATTGAGTCCAGGATTTCTTGGACCCTTCCTGGGGAAGACTCCAGTGACCCATGTATAGGGCCTGCAGGGCTGAGCACACACACTTTCAGCACTACAGCCCAATTCATGGTGAATCCTAAAATCACAGTTATGGACACCCATCTGGGATCCCAGCATCTGTGTTAGCCACAGGGAGGGGTTCCCCGCAGAGAATATTGTCAGACATAACCACAGAGATGACTCCACACCTTACTCCTGAGCCCAGGTGAGAAGGGAGACTTGTGGGCTAGGAAATCTAACTTGATGTAGGCTCAAGTCTCACAGACAGATTAACACACAAAACCTCTTCAGCGGATTCTCTCTCTCTCTCTCTCTCTCTTTCTCTCTCTCTCTCTCTGGCTCTGGCTCTCCCTCTGTCTGTCTTTCCTCCCCATCTCTCGGATGTAATTGTTCTTACTATTGTAAAACACACACAACATAAAATGTATCCTTTTAACCACATTTAAGTATACCGTTCAGTGGTTACATTCACACTGCTGTGTAACCATCAACACCATCCATCTCCAGAACCTTTCTAACTTCCCAAACTGAAACTCTGTACCCCTTAAACAGTATCATCCCATTCCTTCCTCCCACTAGCCCCTGACAGTCACCTTCTTTCTAAGAATCTGACCACTCTAGGGACCTCATACAAGTAGAATCACACAGCATTTGTCTTTCAGTGTCTTATTTTACTTAGCATGATGTCCTCAAGGTTCACTCACATTGCAGCATGTGTCATCATTTCCCTCCTTTTTATGGTTGAATAAATTCCCAGGCCAGGTTTGGTGGCTCAGCCTGTAATCCCAGCACTTTGGGAGGCCAAGGCGAGTGGATTGCCCAAGCCCATAGATTCAAGACCAGCCGGGGCAACTTGGCGAGACTTCATTTCTACAATAATAAAAAACAAAAAATTAGCCAGGTATGGTAGTGCGCACCTGTATTTCTGGTTACTTGGAAGGCTATGGCGGAAGGATAGCTGGAGTCCAGCAAGTCGATGCTGGAGTGGCCCAGCCTGGGTGACAGAGTGAGATTCCAACACAAAAAAAAATAATAATAAAAACAACATCCCATTGTGTGTATCAACCACATTTTGTTTATCTATTCTCATCTGTCGATAGACACGTGGGTTGCTAGAGAGCAACCTTTAGAGAGTCCTATATTGGGGACATGCTTAGGGTCACTCTCCAAGCACCCTTCCGTCCATCTAGCCCTCAGGAACCCTCTTGGAGTCCATCAGCTGGTACACTTTACCTAAAACCACACAGAAGGTGCTTCACAGGCACTTCCAGCCCTACACTGCACATGCATCAAGAGACCAGTATCAGTCAGCTCTTTTTTTTAAATTTTGAGTCAGAGTCTCACTCTGTCACACAAGATGGAGCACAGTGGCACACTCATGGCAACCACAGACCCAACCTGCTGGGCTCAGGTGACCCTTCTGCCTTAGCCTTCCAACTAACTGGAACCACAAGCACACGCCACCACACCCAGCTAATTTTTTTTTTTTAGTCAGAGTCTCACTCTGTCACCCAGGCTGGAGTGAAGTGATACCCTCATGGCCACCACAGCTTCAACTTGCTGGGCTCAAGGGATCCTTCTGCCTCAGGCTTCCAAGTAGCTGGAACTACAGGCATCATCACCACGCCCGGCTAATTTTTTGATTTATTGTAGAGACGAGGTCTTGCCAGGTTGCCCAGGTTGGTCTCAAACCCCTGAACTCAGGCATCCGCCTCCCAAAGTGCTGGGATTACAGGTATGAGCCACACTCCTGACCCAGCCAGGGCTCTTAACTGTAAGCAACAGAAACTAAGTTGAGTAGAAAGGAAATGTATTAAAAGAATATTATCTAGCTCACAGAAGCTCCAGGAAGACAAAAAAAATCCAGGCTAAGTTAGAATTCCAAAAACAACTGCATGAGCTAAAATCACGCAGCATAATTAGCTCCACCAAGATGCTGCTGCTGCCTCTGCCAAGCCACGGATGACTCAGTTGCACTTCCTCCTACCACCGATGCCCTGCACCGATGCGCTGTGAGCCCTGGCTCTGCTTCTTTGGGCCTCTACCTTCCTGCCATCACCACCCCCACCAGAGAGAGTATTCTCTGTGCCCCTGCTCTTCCTTGGAGGCAGCAGCTAGGAGAATTAGGAGCCAGACACGTCTGGTTGGCTGTGCCAAGGTCAGACGTCCACAGCCTGCAGTAAGAAAAGCCAAGAAAGTGAGTCTCTTGGCCAGTGCGTTGGTTCACGTCTATGATTCCAGCACTTTGGGAGGCCAAGGCAGGAGGATCACCTGAACCCAGCAGGTCAGGAGTTTGAGACCAGGAGTTTGCACCCAGGAGTTTGAGACCAGCCTAGGCAACATAGCAAGACCCCCCCCCATCTCTACTAAAAATTTAAAAAATAAAATGGAAAGAAAGTGAGACTCTTACAAGGTGGGGAATTTCTCCCAACACAGAAAGATTCTCAGTGGCCAAAAGGAGAAATGAAGACCCACTTCAAGCTGTAATGACCTCTCCAGCACTATTGCAGTCCTCATCCCAAGTACTAAGGGTCCCACACTATCCAATACTGCCTTTGCCTGATGAATTGGGGTCCTTACTCTGAGCCTAACCTTTAAAGCCCCCAGTGGCCTCTTCCGTTATATCCCACCACAGAGTGGAGTTTCATGCAGCCCCAACCATGGCCCTCCCCCTTTAGTTCACAATCTAAGTACCCAAGAACCAGGTACTTGGGGCCCAACAGCCCTGAGCCTGCCTACAGGACCTGTACAGGCCTTTTCCTTGAGTCTGCCCTCCTGAGGGCAAAGCATGCTGCCAGTGGATACACCCCCAGGCAGAGTAGGGGCCAGGTTGGGGTGCTTGCAATGGGTGGGAGTGGGACTTAAATGTGTTCCCAGGGGCATCCACACCTGTGCAAGTGAAGCCCCTCATGGTGAGGAACAGAGCCAAATTCAGGAAGAGACGAGTGCTGGGCTGTAGGCCAGGGAATGCTGCACGGCTGTGAGTCTAAGAATCCAAGATTTCTAAACTTGAACCTGGCCTTCCAACTGTCAAAAAATAAAATACTCAGGACTGAATTTATCCAGCAAGGTGGAAGATGTCTATGAGTAAAACTAAAACTTTGATGAAAAAAGATTGAAGAGAACACACACAAAAATGGAAAGACATTTCATACTCCTGGATGGGAAGAATTAGAATTGCTAAAATGATCATGCCACCAAAGGTGAGCTACAGATTCAATACCATCCCTATCAAAATACCAATTACATTATTCACAGAAATAGAAAAATAATCCTAAGATGTGTATGGAACCACAAAAGACCCTGAATAGCCAAAACAATCCTAAGCAAAAGGAACAAAGCTGGAAGCATCAGACTACCAGACTTCAAAACATACTCCAAAGCAATAGTAACCCAAACCGCATGCTGCTGGCATAGAAACAGACATATAGATCAATGTAACACAACAGAGAACCCATAAATAAATCCACGTATTTATAGCTAACTGGTTTTTAACATAGGCACCAAGAATATTCACTGGAGAAAAGAAAAGTCTCTTAAACAGTTGCTTCAATAAATAAATGCAGAAAAATGCAACTAGATCCCTGTCTCCCACCATAAACAAAATGCAACTCAAAGTGGATTAAAGACTTAAATATAAGACCTAAAACTATGAAACTACTAGAAGAAAACATAGAGAAAATGCTTCAGAACCTTGGTCTTGGCAAAGATTTTATGAAGAAGAAGTCATCAAAAGTACAAGCAACAAAAGCAAAAACAGACAAACAATATTATATCAAGCTAAGAAACTTCTACATGGCAAAGGAAAAAAGCAACATAGTGAAGAGACAACCTGCAGAATGGAAAAAAAAATTGCAAGCTATTAATCCAACAAGGGATTAATATCCAGAAGATACGAGAAATAGGCCAAGGCAGGATGATTGCTTGAACCCAGGAGTTCAAGACCAGCCTAGAACTCACTATATTGAGACCTCAACTTTGCCAAAAAAAATCAAAATTAAAAAATTAGCCAGGTATGGTGGCACATACCTGCAGTCCCAGCTACTCAAGAGGCTGAGTCAGAATGATCACCTGACTCGGGAGGTTGAGATTTGTCCATTCATCCATCGAGGGACACTTGGATTGCTTCTGCTTTCTAGCATTTGTGACTCATGCTGCTAGGAATGCTGGTGTACAAGCATCTGTTCAAGTCCCTGCCTCCAACTCTTTTGGGTATATACCTGAAGCACAATTGATGATCCAATGGTAATTCTATGTTTGACTATTTGGGAAACTATCAAACTCTTTTCCACAATGGTTGCACCATTTAACCTTCTCACCAGCAATGCAGAAGAGTTCAAATTTCTTCACATCTTTGGCAATGCTTGTTATTTTGTGGGTTTAAAAAAATAATAGCCATCCTAGCCGGGCTCAGTGGCTCAGCCTGTAATCCCGCGCCTTGGGAGGCTGAGGTGAGTGGATTGCCTGAGCCCGTGGGTTCGAGACCCGCCTGGGCAACTTGGCGAGACCTCATCTCTATAAATAAAAAAAAAAACTAGCCAGGCGTGGTAGCGCGTGCCTGTAATTCCAGCTACTCGGAAGGCTGAGGCGGAAGGATCTCCGGAGCCCAGCAGGTCGAGGCTGCGGTGGCCGGGAGCGGCCACTGCACTCCAGTCTGGGCGACAGAGTGAGACGCCAACTCAAAAAAAATAAAAATAAAAATAAAAAATAATAGCCATCCTAATGGGTATGAAGAACAGCCTGCTGTGTAACTTTTAAATATTTACACATGAGGGATAAACGTACTCTTATTCCAGACACCAGAGTATTAGGGGTAGTCATGTTCTTATCACTATTATTATCCCAGAGAAATGTATTTTTCTCCTTGGGCTGCCATAACAAATTACCACAATCCAGTGGCGTAAGACAACAGAAATTTATTCTCTCATAGTTCTGGAGGCCAGAAGTCCAAAACTAAGCCATCAGCAGGGCTACGGTCCCTCCGAAGCTTTCAGGGAAGGACCTTCCCTGCCTCTCCAGCAGCTGGCGGCTCCTGGCATTCCTTGGTTTGTGACAGCATCACTCAAAACATTGCCTCCGTCTGCCTGGCTTCTTTCCGTGCATTCCTGTGAGAACCTTTCTGTCTCTTATAAGACTTTCCTTGGATCTAGGGCACACCCTAAGCCGGTATAATCTTTCATCACAGACAACTGCAATGATTTTTTTTTTTTTTTTTGAGTCAGAGTCTCACACTGTTGCCCAGGCTGGAGTGCAGTGGCACACTCATGGCCACCGCAGCCTCGACCTGCTGGGCTCAGGTGATCCTTCTGCCTCAGCTTTCCAAGTAGCTAGAACTACAGGCGTGCACCACCATGCCCGGCTAATTTTTTGATTAATTGTAGAGAAAAATTCTCTCCAAGTTGCCCAGGCTGGTCTCAAAGCCTGGACTCAGGCAATCCTCTCGACTTTGCCTCCCAAAGTGCTCGGATTACAGGCATGAGCCACCATGCCAGCACAAAGGTCTTATTTCCAAGTAAGTTCACATTCTGAGGTTCTGTGTGGATGTGGTTTTAGAGGGACACCAGTTTCCCTTCCCACCCACTCCATTCCAAGAGCGACACAGAGCCCACCTGAGTGGGCTGAAGGGTGAGAGGTCACTCAGCTGGCACCAGATTCATGAAGCAAGAGCAGCCCAGAAGGGTCTTGAATGTGTTGTGAGGCAGGTGGAGGTCCATTCACTCTGCCCCTGAGATGTACACAAACATTTGTCTTTAATTTTCTAGAATCACACTTATTTGCTCTCAAATTTCCATACCCACTTTGTTCTGAAAACACATTTCATCGTGGCATCCCAGTGTGCCTCAGACTTTTCTGGTTTAAGTAGCGTCTTTCAGGGAAGTAGACAATTTGGATTTTGTTTGGTTTTTGTTTGTTTTCTTTTTTTTTTTTTTTTTGAGTTGGAGTCTCACTCTGCCACCCAGGCTGGAATGCAGTGGCACACTCATGGCCACCGCAGCCTCAACCTTCTAGGCTCAGGCAATCCTTCTGCCTCAGTCTTCCAAGTAGCCAGAACTACAGACATGCACTATCACACCTGGCTAATTTTTTGATTTATTGAACAGATAATGTCTCACCAACTTGCTCAGGCTGGTCTCAAACCCATGGGTTCAGACAATCCCCTCGCCTCAGCCTCCCAAATTGCTGGGACTGCAGGCTTGAGCCACCGCACTCAGCCAACAATTCGAGTTTTTTTTTTTTAATTTTGATTTGGAGTTTCAGTTGGTTGCCAAGACTGGAGTGCAGTGGCACACTCACGGCAACTCCAGTGTCAACCTGATGGGCTCTGGCGATCCTTCCACCTCAGCCTTCCAAGTAGCCAGAACTACAGACACGCATTACCATGCCCAGCTAATTTTTTTATTTATCGTAGAGACGAAGTCTCTCCAAGTTGCCCAGTCTGATCTCGAACCCGCGGGCTCAGGCAGTCCACTTGCCTCAGCCTCCCAAAGTTGCTGGAGTTACAGGCTGAGCCACCAAACCCAGCCCAATTCGGGTTTTAAATTCAGTCATCTCAAAATTTCGACTCTGGACAGGCCTGCGCTCTCTGAAGAGCCTTTCCTCTCCCTTCCCCTTAGCAGCCGTGTACAAGGAACGTTGGGGGGTCCCGTGGTCCCCTGAGAAGCATGCACCAAGGTGGCTTAGTGTGCAGGAATATTGTCAGGGGAAAGAGAGCTGAGCAGGCTGGGTAGAACTGTCAGACCACAGGTGAGGCCCAATCTGAGTGATAGAGCTGGAAGCTCAATTGTCACCAAAGGAAAGCTCCACGAGGCCAACAAGGCATCCTTGAGCCCAAGATGGCTGTCAGCAGAGTCCATGTCCCTGGAACCAGTCTGTCCCAGTACCTGCCAGATTGCCCTTGGCCGGGAACAGCCAGGAAGCCAGGCCTCAGGCTCCTGCAGACGTGGACTATGCTGCAGCAGGGCCACGGGCAGTGTGTTCCCTGCAGTTGAGGTCTGCGAGACAATCTCTGGGTTACACAGCGGGGCATTGGCTTGGGGCCTGGTACTAGCGTATGTTACAGTCAGTTCTTTGGCACGAACGAGGAAGGCGAACCTCCCTTCCTCTGGCACCTACAAGGCTCCCCACCCAGCTGTTGGCCTCCACTCACTCTGGCTTTGGAATGCCTCCTGGCCCATCCCACATCTCTCCCAGGCAGTATGCAGGCTCTTTGTTCCAGGCTACCTTCTCAGCCCCTGCACAATGACACAGGGGACCTTGTCTACCTCTCCTGTATGAACTGCTGCAGACTCTGAGCCTCCCAGGACACCATTCCAGGCTCCTTGCAGACACATACTCCACCCGTCTCTATCCCACAGTCACCCCACAGTGACACTCAGGAGATCATTCAGCGCAGCACAGCACATCTCCACCTGCCTATGGAAGCTTCTGGGCTGTCTTCTAGTTTAAGCAGTGTCTTTCAGGGAAGTAGACAATTTGAGTTTTAACTTTGGTCATTTCAAAGTTCCAGCTCTGGACAGGGCTGCTCTCTCTGAAGAACCTTTCTTCTCCGTTCCCCTTTGCAGCCCTGGGGTCTGATCATGGGGAGGGACCTGCACACAGTTTCTAGTAGCTTCCACCTCCTTCCTCCCTTCAGGCCCCACTGCTAATGCTAGGAGGCCCTTCTGATATTGTGAGATACTAAGAAATATGCAGCCAGGCATGGTGGCTCACGCCTGTAGTCCCAGCACTTTGGGAGGTGGAGGCGAGAGGATTGCCTGAGCCCAGGGGTCTGAGACCAGCCTGGGCAACCTGGCAAGACCTCGTCTCCACAGTAAATCAAAAAATTAACTGGGTGTGGTGGAGCATGCTTGTAGTTCCAGCTACTTGGAAGGCTGAGGTGGACAGATCGCCTGAGCCCAGAAGGCCAAGGCTGCAATGGCTGTGAGTGTGCCACTGCACTCCAACTTGGACTCTGACTCAAATAAATAAATAAATAAAAAGAAATATGCATTTGGTCTTCATCCAGGTTCCTGGCCAGAGCTCCTAAAACCCTTGTAATTTTCTAAGTGATAAGAATGATAGGATCAACTTTGGTTAAAATATTTGGCTTTTGTCTTCAGTTCCTGAAACAGCTCTGGAGCTGCAAAGGAGAAAGACAGAGCCTCTTTTGTTATGGATAAGAGACCCTCTCCACATGCCTAGCTTTACGTTAATGGAGTAACTTTCGGGAAGCCCTGAGTATGGGGGCTGCTTGCTATACTTATGTACAGCTACATGCATACTTACAGATGCTTACATGTGTATGTAAGTAAAGTGTTTCCTTGAGTTCTGTGAGATGCTCTAGCAAATGATCTAACCCAAGGAGGGGGTCATGGGAACCCCCAGTCTACAGCCAATCAGTCAGAAGTCAGCAGGGAAGCCCAGACTTGCAGCTGGCATCTGAAGTGGGCAGTCTGTGGGACTGAGCCCTCACCCTGCAGGATTGGATGCTAACTCCAGGTAGATCATGTCCGAACTGCGTAAATCATGTAACATCTGTTTTTTGTCCACAGAGGAATGGAGAATGGGTCTGTGAATGTTGTCAGAATCAAAATGGAGTCACTAATGCTATAAAAACTCTGACAAATAGAGCCAGGGAGAGCCACGAAGAGAGGGTTCACATGTTTGTATGCCTGAGAACTACAAATTCCACAAAAGACTGCTAACATCACAACCTTGCACAAAGGCCATCACAACTGTAGACAAAAAAGTACTTCTGCAAGGATAGCTGCCAGCAACTGACTGTTTAACCTCAGACTGGCGTCATCCTTGTTATCGACTCTTGTGGCTGTCTTAGTTGGTTGAGTGTTGCCATAAAGGAATACTTGAGGCCGAGACATTTATAAAGAAAAGAAGTTTATTTGGCTCATGATTCTTCAGGCTTTACGAGAAGCAAGGCATCAGTATCTGTTTCAGGTGAGTGAGAGCCTCAGGCTGCTTCCATCTGTGTGGAAGGTGCAGCAAAGCCAAGGTGTGTAGGGATCACATGGCAGGAGAGGAAGCACGGTGGAGAGCAGAACAGTTGCCAGGTTATTTTTAACAACCGACTCTTGTGGAAACTCAGAGTGAGAACTCCTGCCCCGTGGTGTACACATCTTGTAGCATTTCCTCCCCTAGAGTGTGGTTCCTAATCAGTTGACTCATTAAAAGGACGTTATCCTGACAGGTCTAGTTGTAAAAGACAAGAAGTACAGCAGATGCTCTTGTTTTCCTGCTGGCCTTGAAGAAACAAACTACCAAGTGAAGAGGGCCACTTGCCAGCACCAGGATACTCATAAGGGATCTGCCCCTGTGACCCCAACACCTCCCACTGGGTTCCACCTCCTAGAATGGGGAGATCAACGAGAGATTTAGGGAACAGCAATTCAGTCAATAACAGTAGCTGAGGATAATTATTATACTTCAAAGCAATGTCATCCTCCTCACTGTTTCCTTTAAAAACTTCTGTCTGGTTGGGCTCGGTGGCACAGCCTGTAATCCCAGCACTTTGGGATGCTGAAGCAAGTGGATTGCCTGAGCCCAAGGGTTTGAGACCAGCCAGGCAACTTGGTGAGACCTTGTCTCTACAATAAATCAAAAAAAAATTTCACCAGGCATGGTAGCACGCGTCTGTAGTTCCAGCTACTTGGAAGGCTGAGGTGGAAGGATTGCCGGAGCCAACAGGTCGACGCTGGAGTGACAGTGAACATGTCACTACACTCTGACTTGAGCAACGGAGTGAGACTCCAACTCAAAAACAAAACCAAACAAAACAAAAACCTTTCGTCTTCCTGTATTTCCCTGAATACACACATAGTTTGCTATGGCACGCATGTTCCCCTTGTGATGCCATGTTCCCAAATACACATCTTTTCTTTTAGAGAGCTATTCTCTATTTGTTGTTTAGGTTGACAGATTAGTTTAGAAAATCCTCCCACGTTCAGTATCAGATGTGAAGTATGTGAGAGTAGAAGGAAACACAGTTAGTTTACACTTTCTTTTTTTTTTTTTGGAGTCAGAGTCTCACTCTGTCGCTCAGGCTGAAGTGCAGTGGCATGCTCACAGCCACTGCAGCCTCAACCTGCTGGGCTCAGGCGATCCTTCCCTCTCAGCCTTCCAAATAGCTGAAACCACAGGCATGCGCCACCGAGCCCAGCTAATTTTTTGATTTACTGTAGAGAGAAAGTCTCTCCATGTTATTCAGGTTAGTCTCATACTCCTGAGCATAGGCAATCCTCTCACCTTTGGCTCCCAAAGTGCTGAGATTACAGGCATGAGCCACCACACCCAGCAGTTTCCACTTTCTAGGATTTAATCTCCTGCTTCAGCCCAGAATCTCCACAGAATATCTTAAAATAATCACTCCATTCGTTAGTCCTTCAGGCGAGGCCTATTGATATCTACAGGCCAGTCTCAGAAGTCTCCAGAACTCCTCTCCCTCAACTGTCTCTGCAGTTGACTTTTTTTTTTTTGAGTTGGAGTCTCACTCTGTCACCCAGACTGGAGTGCAGTGGCCGCTCCCGGCCACCGCAGCCTCGACCTGCTGGGCTCCAGCGATCCTTCTGCCTCAGCCTTCCAAGTGCTGGAACTACAGGTGCCTGCT
>CAUYQG010121220.1:0-62251 GCA_963574415.1 Tarsius wallacei | reverse complement strand
GGGGGGTGGGAGGGATAGGGGAAGGGATTAATGGCAGTAAATACCTGTCTGGGGATGGGGGGACACTTCTTATCAACAAGGTTGCCTGAACGAGACATATTTGTGTACCTAACCCTTAACTGTACCCCTCAATATCACAATTTAAAAAAAGAAAAAAAAAAAGCCTGTTTGAAGAAGCTGCAAAACTAAATATAATTTATATATTTATATATAAATATATATATATATATACACACACAGGCACACATCTATCTATATGTGGTTTATGTTTATTTATTAAAAACAATTATCAATTAATAGTCATAAACCTTAATTAAAATAATAAATACTTCAACTAATATTATATAATCAGTAACTTTGATTATATCTTCACAGATTCTCAGTAATTCTCAGTAATATCATTATCACTAAATTATTATATGATAGTAATTTATTTATTTGCCTGTTTCCTGCATTAGTCTGTAAATTCTTTTATGACAGAGACAAATGATAATTTATTCCATACTCACCTCTGGCTTACAAAATGTCTAGAAAACAGTAAATTCAGACATAATGTTTGAGCATGAACAACATATCTGCATTAGTGTAGGTTACTTTAAAAGAACAAACAACCTAGATAGATTGACAGATAGGCACACAACTATAGTTGGCACCCTAAGTTTTGTTCATAATCAATGCATTAAATTAAGACAAGAATCATTGTTCATTATAGCATCTCAAAAGTATATTTATAAAAGAAGAAAAAGGAATTCTAGATATCTGAACATCATTTAATATATATGCTCTATTCATGTTTAACTACCTTTTAGTTTTGTTTTTTTTTAATTAGTAAAACGTTCATAGAAATTAGATTGTAGAGATTCTGAATTTTTTGAAAAGTATGATGCTAACTCTGTTCTTGATATAATATTTATTTTCACTTTGAACTACTTTCTAGCCAAAAAGAAATCGTCATTAAAAAGAGGCTGCATGCTACCAATGGTTTAAAGCTACATGACATTATGAGTTTATCTCATGGCTTTTACATAGACCAAAGTGGCGATTTCTATGTGTCATTTTGTCCCTGCTTGTACCTCACTTTCTTTAGTGCCATTCAGGCAAAACAAACAAACAAACAAACAACAACAAAAAACAAATGTCCATTTCTGGTTCTAGCAACATTCTAGTTCTCTCATAAATATTTTTATAATATTTGATCTGATTGATTAAGCCACTAATGAGAAGATAAATAAAAATAGTTATGCTAAAAATTCATATTTATTGTATCTTTCAAGAATGTTTTCATTCATTATTTTATTTATCTTTCCAACAATTTAACTGGGTAGCAATAATATTATCCTAATTGTATAGAAAAGGAATTTGATGAATAGAGTATATACGTATTTCTAGTATATAAATCCAGATCAGTCAGATTACCACCTAACCATTTGCTTTTCCTAGAAATATTACTTAAAAGTATTTGGTTAATTGATTTTACCAGTTAAAACATTATTTAAAACTTCATATCTGGCTCTGAATATTAATATAATTGTTAACAGTATATTTAACACAGCAATGCAAATCTTTTAATATTTTAGACTGCATTTTGTATTTTGCCTCTCCAAAACAGATGAGATAAAACACTACAATATTTATCCTTTAGGTTAACTAACTATTTTAGATAATTGAAGTCATTAAGTGAAAACTGAAAAAATACAATCAGTAAAGACTTTATGACACAGAATGTAGGAATATGGAGTCCTAGTTTGAGGTATAGCATTTACCTTGTTTAACCCAAGACAGTCATTACATTTTTCTGAGGTTAAGTTTCATCATCTCTGAAATATAGAAAGAAATCATTCCCTATTTCACAGATCTGTCAGGTTAAAAAGTTGATATTTTATAAAGCAGAAGAAAGCCATTATAAGTTCTCAAAACATGAAACAAAGGTAAAAGTTTTTAATTTAGAACAATCACAAACTCATTTGTAGCCTTTTTATTTTTGTGAATATTCAGCTTTTGAGTAACTGATTGTGATGAGTCATTATTGTAGAACTTTCTAGGACCTGTGCTTAATTAGCTTCTAGTCCCTCTTTCCTGAGACTTACATGTCAGTGATTGAATCTAAAATTAAAAGTAGTATTATCTTATGTCAAAAACCAATCGCTATGATGAGTTTGCAACTTTATTTCAAAGGGACATTTCCTTTGTTGATTCAATGCTGGGTTAACACCAATTATTTTCTCTTTTTTTTTTAACCTGGAGTGTTTTCAGCTGGGAAACTTGTTCTTATTCCCTAAGCATCTATCCAGTCTCATTTGGAAAGTCTAATTATCATTAAAATTAACTTTGTAAGTGTTCTTCAGAGTTAAAAAGAATTGTGAAGAAAGGAGGGGTTAAAGGAATCTAGCAGTTTTATTCAAATTTTAGTCATTAACAAATGACTAGAATCCAGAGTGAAAATAAAAACCATGCACAGTAGAGCTATGACTGAAAACTGTTAGAGAAAAGCTGGTTTGTAAAGGTAAATGAACAGAATATTATTATTATTTTTTTGTTGTTTGTTTTTTTTGAGTTTTTTTTTTTGAGTTGGAGTCTCACTCTGTCGTCCAGACTGGAGTGCAGTGGCTGCTCCCGGCCACCGCAGCCTCGACCTGCTGGGCTCCGGCGATCCTTCCGCCCCAGCCTTCCAAGTAGCTGGAACTACAGGCGCGCTACCACGCCCGGCTAATTTTTTGATTTATTGTAGAGATGAGGTCTCGCCTGCCCAGGCGGGTCTCAAACCCGCGGGCTCAGGCAATCCACTCACCTCAGCCTCCCAAAGGCGCGGGATTACAGGCTGAGCCACCGAGCCTGGCTCAGAATATTATTTAAAAAGGAAAAAATAAGGACAATAATAAATGCGAAAAAATAAAATTACTTCAAGAAGAAGAATAAAAAACAAAAAGGGAGGGAAACAAATGATTGATAAAGATATATACTTACTTTCATGTCAGCTACCACAAAACACCTCACAATCTAATTAAAGTGGTGCAAATGCACCTCCTCCCTATAATCCCAGAACTTCGGGAGGCTGAGGCGAGAGGATTTCCTGAGCTCAGAGGTTCAAGACCAGTCTGGGCCCCTTGGAGAGATCGTGTCTCTACAATAATTCATTAAAAAATTGGCCAGGTGTGGTGGCACGCGCCTGTAATTCCAGCTACTTGCAAGGCTGAGGCAGAAGGATTGCTTGAGCCCAGCAGGTTGAGGCTGCGGTGGCCGTCAGGGCGCCACTACACTCCAGTCTGGGTGACAGAGTGAGACTCTAACTCAAAAAAAAAGTTGTAAATGCTATGTGATTAAATTCTTAATATAACATATCTCATCTAAAATATGCTATATATGCCTATGACCAAGTTTGGAAATTTAGATTAGTCATTTGTGAAAAAAAATGCATTTTTATATTTATTTGCTAAATGCAGTTGTTATTATATAATCAATTTATAAAATACTTATGGAATAAAACATGAATACAACTTTGTGCTCTATCTCTGGACAATAGTAATGTTAATCCTGTTCACTGTCTACACCTTTCCCAATGTAGGAAATGTTATCAGTTTGGTATATTTACAATTCCAGACTCACTTATTCTGTGTTTTCCCACTCATATTTCTTTTTACATATCTACAACAACATCTTATATAGGAGAAACGGACATTATACACACAAGTATTTATATATTATGCATAACTTGTTTACTTAATATATCTGTGAAATCTTCCCATTTCCATGCATGCAAGTCTACCTGATTCTTTACATGGGTTTTCTAATTGTCTTTGCTATTAATGTATCATCATTTATGCTTTCCCTATGTAAGGTCCATTTAATTATTTTCCAAATGTATTTTTACAAAATGTTGTTTGAATACTGTTAGGATACGTGTTTGATATATGAGGAGAGACCTGAGAAAACCCCACATTTATTTATAAAGAATTGTGTATTTATTCGTACATGTTTAAACTTCAGCCATCTTCAGAGTACTCTCTGTTTGATGCAATACACCTGTCGAGATGATTTTTCCACTGCTCCAAACAGTTTTTGAACACATTCATTGTGATGCCTTTTAGTGAATCTGCTGTTTTTTGTTTCACCTCTTCCAGATCAGCAAAACGTTCCTCTTTGAGAACTTTTTCATCCAGGGAAGCAAACAACAAAAAAAAGTTGAAATCGGGTAAACAGGGAGGGTAAGGCATAGGGGTCATGCCGTTGTTTGATCAAAAACTGATAATACTCAGTCCGATGTGGGCAGGGGCACTGTCACGGTAGAAGAACTACCACAACTGGGAACTTTTCTTTTGCAGATTGTGGCAAAACTTTCTCAAAACTTCCAGTGAAAAACTTTCATTGATCATTTGGTTCTGAGTGTACTACAAGGGACCCACCCTCCAAAAGATAATTCTACATTTTTGAGGATCTCTTCTTGTATATGAACACTTTTTCTTTTTGTTTTCTTTTCTTTTTTTTTATTTTTATTTTGAATCAGAGTCTCACTCTGTCGCCCAGGCTGGAGTGCAGTGGCACACTGCACGGCCATTACAACCTCGACCTGCTGGGCTTAGGTGATCCTTCCGCCTCAGCCTTCCAAGTAGCTGAACAACACGCGCATGCCACAATGCCTGTCTAATTTTTTTTTGTGATTCATTGTAGAGACGAGGTCTTACCAAGTTGCCCAGGCTGGTCTTGAACCCCTGGACTCAGGTCCTCTTGCCTCGGCCTTCCAAAGGGCTGGGATTACAGGCTGAGTCACCATGCCTGACCTGAACTGTTCTTTTGTATTTGCCAATTTTCCTGTGGTAATTGGGTCCTCAATATCTACCTATGGTGTTTCAGCAAATGTCGCTGATTTGTTTGAGTCCTTTTCTTTTTCTCACTCAGTTATGGAATGTGATTATTAACATGTGTTTAATTTGCTACATATATTACATATTTAGTTATATAAATTATTATTCTGTGTTCAAATCTCTTTGTAAGGTGGCTCACACCTGTAATCCCGGCACTTTGGGAGGCCGAGGTGAGAGGACCACCTGAGTTGGAGACCAGTCGGGGCAATGTAGTGTTTCTGCAAAAAAAAATCAAAAGAATTAGCCAGGCATGGAAACACACACTTTCAGTACCAGCTACTTGGGAGACTGACACGGAAAGATCACCTGAATTCAAGAGGTTGAGACTGCGGTGAGCCATGACTGTGCCACTCTGCTCCAGCTTGGGCAACAGAGTAAGACCAGTGACAAAAAAAAAATTGACTTTCTTTCTCCCAAGCTACTACTCTAAATCTATTCCAATCCTACTATGTTTCATATATCATTTTTCACTTTTGTAGCCTCAACAAAAAATGTTTACATGCCTAAAATGACATCTACTTATGGAAACCTTTGTGAATAATTGTTGTAAGGAGTTCAAAGTTGATAGTATTTTTCCAAAGAAAGCAAGTCACAAAAAGATGTGGATGAAATCTAGGTAAGACCAACATGTGATTGATACAAGAGAACATTGCTTTACCTACATCTTTTTGCATATATCAGACTACTGATTTTTATAGCATGTATTGTGAGAATCATGTTTGAACTGTGGGATACTTCCATACCCAGGGTACTCTGTGTTCATCTAACAAAAAGTCACTGATTAAGAATAGAAAATAACACTGGCTTTGATCATGCAAGTCTGAAGAAGTTAGAATACATTCAGCAATGACATTTACTATTAACAGAGTCCACTGTAAATCAGAGATAAAGCTGACAGATTTCATGGGTTTCTCACAGTGGGAATATCAAGTGTCACAGTGTGTGATGGATTAAATGGGTGGAAAATTAAAGTTTTGCAAATTATTTCTGTGCAGGGATTCTAATGTCAGACACAAAAAAATGATTAGCGGTGCCTGGTCAAGAATAGTAATGAAGCTGACATAGAGCCATAGATTGGCTATCACTTAGCTTGGGTGGCTGATGGGCTTTGACCTTTAAACCAGTCAGTATTGTGTCAGAGAATGGAGTTTGATAAACACAGGACACTCTATTCTTGAATGGGATTTTGACCAAGACTTAATTTCTGTCAATGGGCACTTCATAAATCTACATGTGCAACACAAATATAATTAGCCTTCATTATGGGAGGGAAAAGATGGTACTGGAATGAACTTAGAGTTTGAAATCCATCTCGGCCTCATGCTAAATGAATGGCATTTGGTAAAGCAACTTACTGCATAAGCTTTGACACCAGCAAAATAAGAATAATGATATACCCACTGTGTACCTCGAAAAGTTTCAGCAAGTTTCTAAATCAAAATTACAAAGCAAGCTAAAAGGCTATTAATTAGGAATTATTTAGACTGGGGCTTTCTGAAACCAATGCACTCATAAAAGGCAAAAGCATCCTAGTAAGCAAATGCTGTATACTGTTCTTGTGCTTGAGAGTATCAAGCATGCTAACAAAGATTCGAAGAGATCTCTGAAATTCTCACTAGCAAGTTCTGAGTTAAGAAAGTTTAGGCAATCCTGGGAGTCTCCTTCCAGTGTGGAAACTTCTTCTGTCTTCTCAATAAATCCTGCTTTCTCACTTAAAAAAAAGGAACGTTTAATACTCACAAGTCCCCAGAAGTGTAAGACACCTGCAACTCACTGTCAGTGCCTGCAATACAATATTGGTCAATTGTTCTTCCATTCTTACTAAACAATGGAAAACTGACGTTTTAAAGGACTTAGGTGTTAATAACAGCCATCTACCAATTATGAGTGTTCATCTGGGTATGTTCTCAGGATTTTTGTTTTACAATTACAACCTCATTCTCACTGCAATACCTTAGTAAAATTATCATAGTTCACCAAACCCTTTGAGCTGTTCTTAAATGAATTACATATGGTTTGGTAATCATGTAGATTTTTTTTTCCTTTTGGTCACTCTAGGTGTTTAGTTGTCTCAAGTTTTTATAGTACCTTTTCTGCTCACCCATCTCAAAAATGTATTGAACATTTATCGATTTAAGAGAAGTTTTCTGTCAGTGATTAATTTATTATCAGTGTTTTGTTTGGGGTTTTTTTGTGTCATGGTCTCATTCTGTTGTTTAGGCTGGATTGCAGTAGCTCAGTCATGACTCACCGCAACCTTGACCTTTGGAACTCAGGTGATTCTTCTGCTTCAGTCTCCCAAGTAGCTGGTACTTCAGGCAGGTACCACCACTCCCGATGAACACTTTTGATTTTTTGTAGAGACAAGATCTTGCTATATTGCTCAAACTCCTGGACTCAAGCAGTCCTCCCACCTGGCCTCCCAAAGTGTTGGGATTACAGGCATGATTACGATCCTGTGGGGACTAGAATTTTGCATTTCACAGATGAAATAATATTTTATAAGAGTCAGGATACTTCAAGTCACATACCCAGTAAGTAACAAATGCAGAACTTAAGCGAAATGTGAACTCAAAAACCTAAGTTTCCTTACAAAGAGATTTGTACACAAAAGGCTCAAATCAACAATACTTGATGAAACACCATAGGTAGATATTGGTGACTCGATTACATCTGGAAAACTGGCAATTAAAAATGAAGAATTTTGCATATATGATAGGGGACTCCCTTCCCCCTAAAAAAACCAGAATTATCTTTTGAAGTTAGGCCCCTTGCAGTACACTCAGAATTTGTTCTTCCAGATCAAATGATCTACCAGTTTTTATCTGGAAGTTCTGAGAAGGTTGTGTCACAATTTGCTGAAGAAATGTCCTGAGTTGTGGCAAACAGGCGACTGGTTCTTCCGCCATGAACTCTCTTGCCCACATTAGCTGAGAGCTTAGCAGTTTTGACACAAAACACCTTTACTCCCATGCCCCATTCTGCCAGATCTTGCCCCCAGTTCTTGCCTCAAGGGACTGCTTTTTTGTGTTTGTTTCTCTGGATAAAAAAGTCCTCAAATGAAATGTGGAAGAGGTGAAACAACTAACAACAGAAGCAATACAAGGCATCCATACACATTAACAAGTTCAAAATCAGTTTTGAGCAGAAGAAAAAGCATCTTGATAGGTGTATTGCAGCCAGTGGATAGTTCTTTGAAGGTGACAATTGTAAAACAGCAAAAATAAGTACACAATTTTAAATAAATACATCCTGGTTTTTTGTGGATTTCCCCCTCCTATATCAAAATATTGCAATACATTTCTTGTTAAAATAATTACATTTTTAAACCTCGCACAACAAATATCACCTAATCTAATCAAAATTTCCAACCAAAATATCTGAATTCTATCCTCTAGTTAATGGAAAAGATATATATTTTTAATAATATACCTATAATTAAGAGCTAAGTTTGAGAAAAATAGCACAAACCTCAAAGTTAGACAAACCTAGATCTGAAGCTTTGCTCTAATATATAGTATCAAGTGACTTCATTTTTCTAGCCTTTTTAAAAAAAATCTGAAAACAGGGACTATAAAAGCCATCTTATAAGGCTACAGTAATAATGAAGTATAAAATAAGACAAATAAATAAAAGCTGCTGGGATAATGATAAATAAGACTAATTTACATTTCATTTGAACTATATCATTTTCAATGTGCCTTGCCTTATCTAGCCTTTATTTTTAAAAATCTCTATAAAATAGGTAGAAAATATTATGACCTCCACAAGCTAGGTAAGAAAACCAAGACTAGGGACATAAATTATTTCTTTATGGTTATACAACTGCAAAACTCAGACTTGAGAGTCTATTTGCTTTAACTTCTGTTGTGGAAACTTTTCCACAAAATGTCCTTGTTCAGTTTTTTCTTTCCCATTTTGTTTTTTTTAATGAGAAGAAAAATCTCCAGGTATTCCTAGTACCTGCAATAATACATGAGGAACCTGAGGGGCCTGAAAACTGCTGTAGTGTCTTTTATTAGTTGCAAAATCCGTACATGAAGGAATACAGTCAAAAGGTATTTCAGCTACAGTATAAAAGAAGAAACTAAAAACATAATTGTGGATCATTTGCCAGAGTCTTTTGGAGTTAATAGATGTCAGACCACAAAGAACATCACAAACTGAAATCAGTCAGTATTCAAAGAACTTTAGATTGGTGTTTGATCTAGTTATATAATGCCTCCAACAATATCTGTAAGTTATTATTGGGACAGATGTATTTATTTGTATGAAACTAATGGGGAAAAAACTGCTAACAGTGTCTATATGTAATTGATAACATTTACATTTATTGAGGGTTTCCTATTGGAAAGGCAATATTTGGTTGATCATTTAATTGTCATATAATCTTGTGAGGGCTATTTCTTGTGTTTCACAGATGAATTAATATTTAGATTAATCAAGAGACTTCAAGTCACATACCCAGTAAGTAATAAATGCAGAACTTAAGCCAGGTTTGAACTCAAAAACATAAGTCTCCATTACCAAACTATATGTTCTTGTTTAATAATGGTAATATTTGGAAAGGGGGATTACGTAAAGAAATAATGTCATTAAAAACAATGGGTGAAAAATTTTATATTTATGACCAGGTTCAAAGATTACATATTTGTGGCAAGCATCTGAGTCTTAGATGGATCTGAGACTCTTTAAAGTTTGGGATTGTACTAAGTAGGTATACTCAAAACTATTAGGAAACAATGAGGAATTATTATTATGATTAGGAAATTAAAATTAGGCAATGTTTTCTAATTTTGTATCTCTAATATATATAATACAATACATAATAATAATTATTTATAATTATTAATCATGTTATAATCAATATTAATTAGGAAATATTTCCATATGTTTTAAGCTACTCTCTTAATTTCTACTCTTTTGACTTTTTCTTTATCAGGATTTTAAAATCTGATTCTGGTTTACCTTTGTGAGCTGATGACCTTGCAAAAGGTGATACTGATAGAAATTTGGACATTTCATTGTTTTTCTGGTGAATTCATTTAAGTTAGATACCTTGATGAGCATCCATCATTTTATAATTTATAGTTGGTTTTGCCTTTAATGTCTCACAGAAAAGTTCACTACACTTGTAGCTATCAATATAATTGCTCAGCCTGCCATTTCACAGGTCATTATGAAATCTGACTTTCCAAAATAGAAGAAAACCTGTCAATCTAAGGGTATTTTTTTTATCCCTTTTGTTCTCTTTGGTAAATAATTTATTGGGTTCTACCAACCTATTCCCTGGGAATGCCTTTACTTTGCCCCCATAGTTTTCCACGAATATTTTATAGTTCGGTAATGCTTTAGTTCCTGTATCTCAGACTTAAAAATCAATTGTGAAACCTCTGAAGTTTTATATGTGAACTTTTCTTTGTATGAGCTTTTTTTTTTGGTATTTTATGACATCTTAACATGTCTTTAAATCTTAAATGAGAGAGAGAACTAGAATTACTAAGTCAATCAACACAGTTTAAACACATATAGTATAAGAAAGATTTGTATGTTAGCATGAAAAAGTAAGGAAAATGAACCCATCTTTTATGTTTATTAAATCATTCTAATTCAAATAGAGTTATCTCAAATGTTTATAAAACATTAGGAATACCAAATAATTTTGACAAAACACAAAATCTAAAGACGGTATTTAAAAGCTCTGCAATCTTAAAGGCTACAGTTCTAGGTAGTAAAAAATAATATTTTGTTGAGTGTCTACTCTGTTGCAGTTACTAAAATGAACTGAATAGACCTGATCTTAATTTTTGATCTTCATAGCATTTTTCAAGAAGGATACTACTGATTTTCAATTGTTTTATGTGTGTTTTCCAGAGTAAGTGTTTCCGTTCAAGATGATACTCTCTTTACTTTGATATTCCTAATGCCTAACACAGTGGCTGATACTGAGAAGACTGCAAATCAATAGTTCTCAAACTTTGCTGAGTCTTAAAAGAATCATATGGATAATTTGTTAAGAAAGATATTCCTAGAAAGTCAGTGATTTTTGCAAGAATCATATATATGCATTTTTTTTTGAGTTGGAGTCTCACTCCATCTCCCAGGCTAGAGTGCAGTGGCACGCTCATGGCCACTTCATTGACCTGCTGGGCTCAGGGATCCTTCTGCTTCAGCCTTCCAAGTAGCTGGAACTACAGGCATGCTACCACGCCTGGCTAATTTTTTTATTTATTGTAGAGATGAGGTCTCGCCAAGTTGCCCAGGCTGTTCTTCATCCTATGGACTCAGGCAATCCCCTCATGTAGGTCTCCTAAAGTGTTAAGATTACAGGCTTGAGTCACCATGCCTGACCTACATGCATTTTTAAACAAGTGATACAGGTATCTCTGAAGCTCAAGTTCCATGGACCATACTTTTAGAAATTATATAATAAATCAGCAAGCCTCTGGTGGTAACATAGTTTAATAAATGGCCAATTGAAGATCAGGAAATAATTCCTATATTTTGAAGAAGACATAAAATGTTCAAATAACAATTTTAAAAACTTAAGACTAAAGTATGATAATTATAATAAAAAAACAAACAAACTAGGGAATGCCCTGACAGAAAATGAGAAGAATGTAATTGAGCAGAAGTATTTCAGTTGGCATTAGACCGTCACTATCTATTTCACTTCAGTAATCATAACATTTTCCCTTACAATATTTTTTTTCCTGTTAGGAGAAAGTTATCCATATTAGTCACAGTCAAGGAGCTGTGGGTGCTGTCCTTGACAGCAAGGTGCCTACCTGTATCAGTGTCACTCAAGAACGATTCCTCACAGTTTCTAAAAAAGGTCAAAAAGAGAAAAGTGACAATGACTCAGGTTGAGAAGGGGAGGATGCATTCTGTCATGCTCCAAAGAGCCTTGTCCCTGAGGAGACAGGTAATGAGAGGGCATCATTCACAGTGTTTTCCCAGGCCCTCAGTGGGGATTAGCTCCATCTAGGAGAAACACCTGAGCAGAGACACTATATCCTTGCATTTCTGGCTGAATGGCCTTTTAATATGTTTTCCTAAATCTAGAATACATCTTAGTTTTTGTCTTGTCCTCTCAGAGAAAACAGCACTGATGTTGTTGTCTCTGATCTTTTTAACATCATCTTATTGTTACTTCTTCGTCTTTGTTCTCATGTTTTAGTGGCAAGTTATGGTTCTCTCTCTAAGATCTGAAGTGGCCTCTTTAGATGTGAGGTGGCAGAATTCTAGCAAGTCCACTCTGATAGTTTTAAACACTCTAAAAATTGTGCAACGCTGGTTCCTTCAAAATGGCCCCAAGTAACGTAGAGAAGTTTGTGATCTTTTTTTTTTTTAGCATTTCGCTTTTTTGCAACCTTGATAGAATGCCTCTGACTGCCTGCAGACCCCACTTGACCCCCACAGCTCCTGGTATTCCACAAACATCCCATGTTCCCTATTTTGTTCAGTTAAATTAAATAAACATTCAGTAAACATTGACTGTAATTCTGGCATTAGCTACACACAACAATTGCAACAGAGACTCTGGCCTCAAGAGACTTATAGAGAGTGATACAGGAATCCAAATATATTAAACTGCACCTTAAATCCTCTAATAGCAGGAAGATGATAGGAAAACTAAGCCCAAATCTACTTTACAAAAGGGAAGTTTATTGAATCATAACAAAGTTCAAAGGCAGAAGGAGTTTTTTCTTGGGTGTGTAAGTTCATGTAATACACAGGGGCATATAATTGTCTCTGTAGTGTGTTTTGACTTCACCTATGTTGCCTCTGAGTTTCAAATAGATTATTTCTCATGGCAGCAAAATGGCTTCTGGTATTTCTACAGCTATCTTTTTCCAGCTTCAAACTACTGAATAAGTTGAAAAGATTTGTTATCCCAGAATGATTAAAAAGAGTCTTGAGATTAATATTATTTAGTCTTATTTGGTCAGGTACCTGGATCTGAACCGATCACTGGGAATGTGTTGCATTGAGTGATTTGGGTGGAGATGATATGTTTTAATTTTTGAGCTGGGAGTAGGTTCACAGATAGATCTTGTACTCTAGAAAGGTGTTGTTATACATCCCCCACCCCAAATATATGTATATATATATCAGCATTAAAAAGGGAAAATGAAATTTGAGGAGATCATAGCACAGGCCCTTATCTCAGCCTGTGAGACTTCAGAACAGGGAAAAGCAGAGATAATTTTTGAAACATGTTTCGAGGTGTAGAGAAGGCAAGAAGGAGGTGGCTATCATGCAACAATGAACCACCATCAAATCTTAATGGCTTACAATTTTTTTTTTTTTTTGTTGTTGTTATACAGCATTATATGGAGGTATGGTAAGTCCTCCAAAGCAATAATATACCACGTGGCTGTCCAGATTCCAGACAGCATTGATCTTCTTGGATCTCAGTTCCAACGTATGCTTTCTCAAGAAAGTTGTAGTGTATGGAGCTGTCAATTAAAAGCCTCATTTAATCAACACTCAATCATGACACCATTTCTGTCCACAGTGTATTGAATAGAACTAGACATCAGCCACACAGAGATGTTTAATCCCCCCATTCCAGTTAAATGCTCAGAATCATTCCATGAACCATTGACCAGAACTAGTTACTTGACCTCCTGTAACTACAAGGCAATGCAGATGAAAACTAGATATGAATGATCATTTGAACCCTCTACCAAGTTTAGAGTCACCCAGATGAGGGAAGAACATGAGAGAGAAATGAAGGTGTGAAACAAGATTTTGAAATGCCACATATAGACTGGAAATGTGGAAGAAATGACCAGAGGGTTGTCCATAAACCAGATTATGTAGGAATTGACAAAGCACACTGTGCTTTCTTCTTGAAGTCTATCTTGAGTAACTCTGAATTTGCACAGGAACTTTTAGCACTCTTTTTTTTTCATTCTGCTCATCTGTGTAAAAAATTACCCAATAAGGTCAAAAGTTGCCGAGGGCAGGGTCGTGTTTTGCTTTTGGTAATCCCTCTTCTGCCAACTCGTAAGAACTTGAACTGTGGCCAAAATGGAAATTGCTGATATGCCATCATCCAATCCAAGTTTGTAGAAACACTCAGACATAATGTATTCGTCACAACTGAATGACTTCAGGGAAGATTGACAGCATGGCTCTGCAGCTCCTATCAGGTGCCAACATCATCTTTATCTGCATTGGCTTTATCATTTTATTGACTGGGTAACTGCAATTTCCAGTGCTGTCAATCAGGCATGTAAACCGGCATCACCATTCATTTAAACATATTAAAAAGGCAAAATTTCAGTGATAAGTGCCGAGAATGAAAGGATGTGTTTGACTTTATTTTGAACTCGCTTAAAATTGTGCTGAAGAATTGAAATGTTCTCATCACAAACAAACATTTTCAAGGCCCAGTCATTCTGGAAGGAAGAATCAGAATGTCTAGCTTTCTAGAAGAACAAAAGAAACGGATAAAGAAATACAGAAAAGAAGTAGAGGAGGCTTATGTAAAATTTTGATAAAAGACTTCCATAAACCTTTTTAGATGAATGGATAAGTGGAGAGAGATTGACTATTAAATATGTACAAATAGTTTATCTCTTTGGGTCTGAATTTTTACATTTACTCATCAAAGTTGTGGGAGCCTACCATAAGAATTTATAAAGGCTATTTCACTTTGAAAGTTTAACAGTTATTGAGCACTAACATTACTTTGATTTGATGTTGTTCAGAGAATACCAAATTAACATCTTTGGTTACATCTGATTTGGAATAAATTTTTACAAGCTTCTTAATAGGCTTCTTTGCTGACTGAGTAGTGGTCAGTATTTGGCTATTTCTAGAAAGGGTGTCCATACTGCCTGAAAACACCCTAGAACTTGACTAGACCCAATTCCTGCATGGGATCATTTAAAATAATACAGTAAACAAAAATAATCACAAGGCATATGTGATTATTTATCTCTTTAAGAGTCTTTTTTGCCGGACTCGGTGGCTCAGCCTGTAATCCCGCGCCTTGGGAGGCCAAGGTGAGTGAATTGCCAGAGCCCGCGGGTTTGAGACCCACCTGGGCAACTCGGTGAGACCTCATCTCTACAATAAAACAAAAAGTTAGCCGGGCGTGGTAGCGCGCGCCTGTAGTTCCAGCTACTCGGAAGGCTGAGGTGGAAGGATTGCCGGAGCCCAGCAGGTCGAGGCTGCGGTGGCCGGAAGCGGCCACTGCACTCCAGTCTGGGCGACAGAGTGAGACCCCAACTCAAAAAAAAAAAAAAGAGTCTTTTTTATTTTTATTATTTATTTATTTGTTTAATTATAAAGATGTGGGGTACAATTCAGAGTTTGGTATACACACGTTGATTATGCAGGTACCCTTGTCGATGAGGTGTGCCTCTTCCTCCCCTGGCAGTTTCTCTCAACTGTCAATCCCATCCCCACCCCTCCGACAGTTTCCCATTACTGCAAAATGCTTTCTTGTAGTATTATAATTGCTCAAGGTCCACTTATGAGTAAGAACATATAGTTATCTGTGCTTTGTTTCTGTGATAGATCACTGAGTATGAGTCTTCAAAGAGACGTTCGTAATAGGATTCAGGACATTCGAGAAAGCAGCAGAAGCAAAAAGATCTCTCTGAGACCGCTTCTCCCCTGAAGTGAGCCACAAAATCTTGCTGACCTTCCCCTGACAGCAGGTCATAAAACTCTCCTTCCAGATGTATTCCCCACTATAACTGGAAGAAAGGAATGTCCTCATCGCTGAAAATGCAAAGACACCAAGAAGAACCTGACAAAAATAGGCCTTGCTAAATCCTTACCAGCTTACTTTGATTAGACCATACACTTTTGCCTTCCAATCATGCTTCTGCATGAACGCCCATAAAATATACACAGTTTTCCCTGTATCTTTTAGCCTTCATTTCTGAAAGCTCCCAATTTATGTGAAATATTGAATCAATTTGTATGTTTTTTTTCTTGTTAGACTGTCTTTTGTCACAGAGGTTTCAGCCATGAACCTTGTGAAGACTGGGGGGAAAATATATTACGTTTATCCTCTACATTAGAAAACCAGAGTAAGAGTTCTTAAAATTTTGTTTCTCAATTCCAGGTCTGCCATAATCCATGGTTGCTCCAGAGATTCCCTAACAACAAAATGCCTCTACTCTAAACTTCCTGATTATTTTTTTTTATCCTCCCTCTCCCCCACATGCCAGGCTGTGGCTAAACTCTCTCCTGATAGAACTGGCTATGAGTAGCCACTCTGCCTAATGATGTTGCCTGATTATATCAGGATGGCTCTCTCTCACCAGTGTTCCTCATGGACAGCAGTACCCAGGACCTGCAGAGAAGAAATTTCTCTCATGCATTTTTCTCTTGAGCAATTCTTCACAAGAATTTCTCATTTTAAAGGAGACACAATTTCTCTATCATTCATGGGTTCCCCTTCTGAGTGGCAGGTCCTCTTCCTGTTCTTTTTTTTGTACTACTGGGGTAAGGGTCATTTCTCTTTAGCACTTCTGGGAGCACTTTCAAGTTCAGGTTGGCTGCGTCTAACAGATTCCCACTCATAAGCCTACAAAAGAGACGAAGAAAATGTCAGACAAAGAGTTTAATTCCTGCTCATTTCATAACTAATGAATAAGGCAGGTGAAAAAAGATGATATGTGAGGCCAATGTTTAGCTATCACATCCATAAAATTATCTTGCATACCCCAAATTCTAGGTGGTTCAGGTTTGATAATCAAATTCTCACTACCCTTGCTATTTTTTTAATGGGCCAGAAAATGTACAGTGGAAATCACAGTAACCGTGTTACTTCCCCTTTGTTCCCATGAGGAGTCTCCAAAATCTGCTGCTGGTGCTGGGTGTCATTGGGTTCTTGTGCTCTCCTTTAGAAAGAATTCACAGACATGCAGAGAATTTCGGCAAGCAGGTGACTTGTATAGAGAAAATCAAGAATATACTCTCGAAAGAAGAGCAGGAGGAACAGTTCCGTGAAACTGCTGTACCTAGCTGATGCCAAGTTTCAGTTTTTATTCCCGTGGTGGTAAAGGAACTGGTTTGGGGATGGGTTTTTCCTGGAAATGGGTGATCTCAGGGCTGTGTTTCTGTTTCATCTCCCTCTTGTCAGGCTGGGGAGTGTCAGGCCTTATGTAGTCATCCCAGGACCATCATGTCGACCTGGTGGGTGGCGATTTTGTAAGACCACAGTACTCATGATATTACTGGTGTTAATCCGATTTTTGAGCTGGAAGAAGTCACCTGCTGCAGGCAAGGTTGCATAATGGTTTTTAAACTTTCCTACCGCCCTGAACTGTTTCCTACTCTAACCTTCCTACTCTATCAGATGCAGACGATAAGGCTAAGCTCTGGGTAAAATTCCCTCCTCACAATTAGAGTCATTTATGCTTCCTGCTGAGACTTCACTTTGAGAATGTAACTTCAAAATAATTTGATGCACACCCTTATTTCCCTCTCTGAATCTGCCCTACTAATTTAGGTGTGAGATTGATCATCTACCTTGTTGGTTTTCTTTTTTTTTTTCCTTTGTTCTGATTAATTCACAAAAAAATGTAATTCGTGTTTCTTTCTAATGTTATCCATCTCTTCTCTTTAAATTAAATCGAGATTCTATGGCAAATCTTGCTATCAAAAGCCTCTGCATGGGCCTAACCGATTTCTCATTTATCAAGTTTAGTCCTATCTTATCCTGCAAAATGTATCATAAAAGTTTTCTCCACCAAAACTGGACAATGACAAACTTTCTTTTTCTTTCCCTGGATATCAATAAATTCTGCACAGAAATGGTGGGCAAATGCTACTCAGTCAAATGAATCTCTTTAGAAAGTAAGTCTTCATAGAAATGGAAACAATGGTGTCTTTATGTCTCTGGGTCCATGGGTGACTTGTATAGACTTTCATAGCTATTATGCTAATAGCAAATTTTATACACAATTCAATTTTTTCTTTTTAATTTTGGGTATGTCAATCTCTGTAAATCCCTCTAGGACCTACTGTGAAGGAACTTTCAAAACCATTGTTGTGAAGGGATTAATATATGCCCAAATATTGCACACTTCATGCCTCAGAAAGGGCAATTAAACTTAATGTATCTCTTTGATAAGATAGCCATATTTCCTCAGACTGAAGAAAACTCGTCCATATAATCTTGTAGACTGTGGAAAGATTATTGTTTTCTATTTTTCCAGGGTGATGCACTTATTCATAGTATTTTCAGAACAGCCTAATTATAAAACCTACTATAATACCCAAATTTCTAGTGGAGTCAGTCTGTGCTAAAGAGTATGTAAAGAGTATTCTAGACTTGAACAAATCTGAACAAATGTGCTGTTGTCTATCTCCTGACATCCCAAGACAGCCCGTCTTTTTTAAGACACTGTGTGTTGGGGTGCAAAAGAGCTTCACTTTACAACTTCTCATGATGATTTTTTAAAAAATTACCGAATGGAATTAACTTGCTTGATTTTCGTTTTCTGCCTAATTTATCTAATCACAAAGTGCACATTTTCATCAGCATTTCAATTCTCACTTGGGCATTGCCTTTTCAATAATCTTTGACACTGAAATTTTATTCCAGGAACAATAGTAAATCATAACACAGTGATTCCTTATACCATTATGCAGGAATGTAGCAGCCTTGGTAAAATGGCTCAGCAAGGTACTAGACTTTAGGTGTTCAATCCGGAATGTCTTTAAAATATAAGTCAGATAAAGTATTAGCCAGACTCCTGCTCTTGTTTTGACCTAGTCTCTTTGTGTGGTCCCACAGCAAGAAGTAGATTTCAAAAACCAACATAATTTAAAAGTAGTCAGTAATTTCCAGTGTTGGCTGGACTTTTCAACATCATTAAAAGTTAACCAACGAAGAGTGTGTGATGCCCAAGGAAAAGTCAAGACTGCAGCCACATGGTTCCAAAGTATTCTGCCAGTGAGCCCACCAGAGCAAACCTTGTTGGTCCTCTTTCCCGAGGGAATTGTGACCAAAATGTGGACTTGAAAGTTATCGCAGCCCCTCCTGTGGGGAGTCAGTGGTTATCCACAGCTCCCAGGGAACTCTGGGTCATGGACACTTCTTAGGCTGAACAGAATCCAAGAGCCTAAACCCACCACATTGTATCCTGTGTCAGATCTCAGCTGCATTTTGCTACTTTGGCTGATGAAGTGTTCAACATTGGGAATGCTGAGATTTCACAGGTCACTACAGTGGAGTCACAGGTCACTCAGACATGCAGAGACAGCCAACATTGTTTACAAAAATGATGGTGTGGTAGCTATACCCGTGGACATTCCCTAGCGGTTAGACACAGATTATTCCTGTGGTGAAAGCACCTAGGACCCTCCAGAAACATGTGCGAAAGTGGCAGGCCATCGTGAAACCTTTTCAGAACAAAAGTGGCCTGATAACCTTTATGATCACACCCCTGGAGGATACAAGCGAGTTCGCCACGTTCTAGAAGCAGGCAGTGCACACATGACACTGAACAAACCTAACAACAGCAATCCAGGAATCCAGGAATGAGTGAGGCAGGAAACTTTGGTGGGAATAGCTTCATGCCAGCAAATGGGTTCACTGGGGCCCTAAACCAGTGTTAATTTTAATTTAGGTTTACCTAAGACCTGAAGGATTGGACTTTCAGCAACCCAAGAACCAGTTCAAAAGCATGTCTATACCCTCAAGCAAGATGTGGGTATTCTGAGCACAAAAGGCATGTCTATTCTGTGGTGAGTGATATCCTTTTAACCAAACTGAGGCAGATCTCACTGATTACCTAAGATATGTTCCAGCAGCTGGACCTATTTTAAAAACCCGTTTTCCCCAGCTATGGGTATGCTTGGCGAAGTGACTTCTAGAAAGTACGTTCAATCTATAAAATGTCTCAAGTGACATTCTTTGAAACGTTGCTTTTTTGTTTTTTTTGTTTGTTTGTTTTGCTTTGTTTTTGAAGATCAAAAGGAGAGAGGCAATGGACAAAAAATGTAATCTAGGGTGTAGTTTCTTAAAGAAGTTACAAATAAGCTAGTTACAACGTCAGGATAGATGGAATGGGAAGAAGGATGCTACCAAGAGAGTAACTAAAAAATGCCCGAAATTTCTAATCCTAAAATATTTTCTGCTAAGAGAGGATGGTTAGGACTGGGGCCTGTTGGCAGGAGGCTAGCTGAGAGCTGTTGTTCTCTGCCTGTTTTTGTTTGGCACTTTGATTACGTGGCATTATGTTTGGAATCGCACTTTTCTTCTTCTGCTTGTCATGACTGTTCTTGTCATGATGGCGTGTTTGTATAAACAAAGTGGTGAAGTGATGGCCTCCAGGAGCAGAGGAGAGGAAGAAGGGTTATTGCATTCTGTACAAAATAAGTGCATTCATACATTTAAAACAGTTCTATTGCAAAAAAAAAAGTAACCAATGTATTACAGAGATATTGTGTTGAGAATCTTTTTATTTTTTTCTATAATGCTCTTAAACTGTATAATTGCTCACAAGCTCTCATTCCAACTATCACACATTAAAAAGTAACAAGATGAAACATATTGGCAAAATAAGATTAAATTTCTCTGTATCAACTGTTTACCTAGCTCTTAAAAAAATCTGTTCCACTTTCAATGCCGTATTTCCTCCTGTCCTATATGGCCACCAGAATTTCTACTGCTGCGTTAGGCTATGCCCTGCTGTTTCAGATGTTTGCAGGGTCCAGAAGTTCCCTGCATCCTGGTACTCAGTTGTCTTAATTTTTTTAAAGAAAAGAAAGAAAAATAGAAAGAATAAGAACATGACAAAAAGTCTATTAAGTCCATTTGGACATCCAGATCTTCTTTTGTCAGGATGCTTTTTCAAAATAAAATTGCTCTATAGCATTTCTGGTCAATAAAATTCTCCTCTGGTAACCTGTTACACATTTTAAAAATACGGTCAATAAAAGCATGCCGTCACTGGGAAACTGGAGTTTTACTTTATAAAGACAGGCCTAAGCCGGGCTCGGTGGCTCAGCCTGTAATCCCTCACCTTGGGAGGCTGAGGTGAGTGGATTGCCTGAGCCCGCGGGTTCGAGACCTGCCTGGGCAACTTGGCAAGACCTCATCTCTACAATAAATCAAAAATTAGCTGGGTGTGGTAGCGTGCACCTGTAGTTCCAGCTACTTGGAAGGCTGAGGCGGAAGGATCGCTGGACCCAGCAGGTCGAGGCTGCGGTGGTTGGGAGCGGCCACTACACTCCACTCTGGAAGACAGAGTGAGACTCCAACTCAAAAAAAATAAAATAAAGACAGGCCTAAAGGTTGGGGATAAAAATATGAGGGTAAGGAATAGTTTGTATCAGATGCACTACATGCTGAAACTTCAGAAAACCATGATGAAATTCAACAGAAACTACCTCACATGAGAAATAGATAAAGTTGATGAGAATAACTATTTAAAAAAGATACTTGCACTCAGATATTCATTCATTGCAGGGCTATTCACCACAGCAAAGTCACGGAACCAAAGTCAGTGCCCATCCGTGGTTGACTGGATTAAAAAAATGTGATACGTATAAACCATGGACTACTATACTTCCATACAAAGAACAAAATCATGGATGGATCTGGAGAACATCCTCCTAAGTGAACTGACTCAGAAAGGAAAAGCCAAACACTGCATGTCCTCACGGATATGTGGAAGATAAATGGTCATAAATATGGAAATAATCGCCTCTGGGGACACAGAAAGAAGAGGAATGAGGAGGGAAGGGAGGGTTCAGAGGTGACCTCCTGGGGACAGTGTTTGGGGAATGGGACATCTGATATCTGATTCTCATTAGTGTGTGCAGTATGCCCACATAATAAACATAACCTTTTACCCCTGAATCTAACTTTTTAAAGAAATGATTATGTAAGGTGTACTCCATACCAGATGCTGTATTTTAACCCTTATTCCTGTGGGCAATTTCTCAGAATAGATCAGCTTGACTTTATAGTGGGAAAGACTGGCTCTCAAATCCTTTTTATTGAAGGTACACAGTCAGTAATTGGCAGAGCCAGGATGACAGAAACTTTAAATAAGACATCTATTTAGTTGTTTCTGCAAATCTCTGAGGTACTTACAGTCCCTTTCATTTTACCAGTGGCAAAATCCCAGCCAGACCATCAGTCATCTAAAAGCATAAAAGTGGGACGTTATTTGCATTGAATTTTTTTGATCAGTCCTGTAATGTATGTGAAGACTTTCATGACCAAATCATAAACAAGATTCTCTGAATTTGCTTCTCAGTTAGGCCCTGACTGTTGACCTTCTACACTCATCTGTGTTTTTCCAGTTTTAGTAAGAATTATGCTAAGTCAGTAGGGCATACTTCTGACCACCGTTGATACCTAATCAATTTCTTCACCCTCCACTATCCTGCAGGTGATGTTCAGTCATCCTGGCCTGACTTCTCCCAAGACTCCCATCAGGTGAGTTTAGCAAGAATGACCCCTCATGCCTGAAGTTTCTTTTTTGCACCTTAGCTATACATTTCCACTTTTCCTTGCTGAATTCAGAACTGAGGCTGCTCACTCTTTCCTACTCAAAAACTCAATTGTAGCAGCTTCTCCTCTAAATAAAGTTGACTTTACTCATTCTTTAGGTGCTATAATTATTTTCTTTGGCAATATTTTATAGATTTTCACGTACATATGTATATGTAAATAAATGTACATATATAAATAAATTAGTATGGAAAATATTTTTGCATAACCACATAATCCTGACTTGTACTCCACAATCTTTGTACATACACATACACTTGCACAACTATATATGAATATAGCATATATACATATACGTAGCACACATAGACTTGATCGTGAAAATAAAATCAATCCATTCTGCTATGCCTTCATTTTGTCAAAAAATATTTAAAACTTATATGTTTTACTTAGTGATCTATCACAGTAACAAAGAGGCAAATACTGAAAGTTCTCACTCATAAGTGATACCTGAGCCTTAATCACAATAGCACATGGGCGGGTTAGGCAGTCATGGGACACTGTGGGAAGATGGGGAGGGAAGGGTGGATGTAACAACACAAAGGGGACCTGGGAAGTGAGAATGAGCTGGAGGCCTAAATTTCACCTGCATGTGGATTACTTGCACACCTAATCCTGACTTGTACTCCACAATCTTTGTAATAATATAATGTCAAAATAAATGAATGAATAAATAAATGAAACACATATTTATTTATAGCAAAATAAATACAACTCATACATTTATTTATATTTATGAGCATAAGCTACATGTATATGTTTTTTGCACACACTCACACACATAAAAAAATGAACATAGCCTGGCTCAGTGGCTCAGCCTGTAATCCCGCGCCTTGGGAGGCTGAGGTGGGTGAATTGCCTGAGCCCACGCTTTCGAGACCCACCTGGGCAACTTGGCAAGACCTCATCTCTACAATAAATCAAAGAATTAGCCGGGTGTGGTAGTGCGCCTGTACTTCCAGCTACTTGGAAGGCTGAAGCGAAAGGATCGCCGGAGCCCAGCGGGTTGAGGCTGCGGTGGTCGGGAGCGGCCACTGCACTCCAGTCTGGGCGACAGAGTGAGACTCCAACTCAAAAAAAAAAATGAACATATTGCTAAGTAATTTAATAGAAATAAAATTCACACCAAAGCTATGTATTCAATCACCTATCTTTGGACATTTAAGAGAAGCCATTTGAAAATGATTTTAGTTATCTTTCAGTATTTTTTTTCTAATATACAAAATGCTAAAATAAACATTATTCTGATAAAATATAAATCCATTACTTTAAATGTAGCGAAATAGTAGAGTAACATTTTCAAAATTTAGGTATAGATTACAAAATTTTTATTTAATAATTTCAAAACAATAATAGTTCCTAAATGTGTTTTCTTCTTGCAAAACTTTGCTAATAGTTTTAAATGCAATGACGGCCTATGTGACTCAGTGAAACGTTTGTATCAATATTTTTGCAACTTATATTATTATGACTTTCACTTGCATCCAATTTGTCCTCTAACTTACTGGGCGTTTGTAAGTCTAATAACTCTCCTGAATATACTCTAAGGTACTTCACTAGCATATTCATTCTCTTTATAATTTTTCCGATTTAGAAAACCTCAAGGCTCATCTAATTTAACTGCCTTCTCTGTGCCTGCAGTTGACCATCTATGGAAAAAAAAGAAATATAGTCTCACTTTCAATGTGTGACAGCTGAGAACAGCCGTCCTTAAGTGTATCCTGGAAATTCCACCATGTTTTTTTAGTTCTCTCACACTTTTTCTCTCCCAATGACTCTTTCTCATCTTCTCTCTTCTCAAATCTCCCAAAGACCCTGGTGTTTACTGTTTCCCAAATCCAATACCATCACACTGGCATCCTCTCGTTGTCCCTTGAACCCTTGAGGCACCATTTAGCAGTGCATTTAGTCTTCTGTTTGGGAAATGCTTGGTCCATATGACGCATTGTCTAGTTTTGCTCAGTGAAGGTTTCTCTACCCATCTCAGGGAAATTAGAGACTCCTAAACCTCACACTGTATGTCCTGATTCTCATACTCCATTATTTGGCATGACATTTATGGCATATTTGGCTTGGTTATTTATTTATTTTCTCCTACTAGAATAGACACTAAAAAGGTATGGGATTTATTATGTTCATTAATCTATTAGTGAGTTTAGAACAGGGCCTAAATCATCAAAGGCAGAGAGAGTAAAAATACATTATAGATATTTTAAAATCAACTTGGTTTTTAAATCAATTTTCTAGTCAACTGTTTGCCTTTTCTTTTTAAAAATTTATTATGGATGCATTTTAACTGTTTCTAAATCACTTATCTGGAATTTCTATATATTAAGATTATAAACTTTTTGTCTAAAATGTGTTAAGTTTCCCAGGGTGCTGGAGTTCTTTATTATCTGTGACATATAATGACACAGATATTTTAGATTTTTATCTACACAAGTTTTCAAACTGGCTACATAGAGCTTTTTCCTGTAATTCTTGTTTTAGAAGGGCTTTTTCTTTTCCAAAATGAGATAATTATTCCTTTTTATTGACTTATTGCTTTTTAGAGGTTTTACTTCACAGTTTAATTTTGAATAATGATGAATTTTATTTTGCCTTATGGTATAAAGTAGGAAACTAATTTTTTTATTTTTCAACATAGTAAGTTTTCTCAGTACTACTGGTTGGATAAACTGTTCGCTTTCCAGGCTTTGAAATGCCACCTTGGCCACATTCCAGATTCTTATTTACTTTTGAGTCTCCTATTATGTTCTTACGGATAATCTTTCTATTCCTGCAGTTGTGCCAAATTGTTTTCGATGTTCTAAATGTAAAAGATTTTATTAATTTAGGATGAACACACTCACTGCTGTCATCGCTCTGTCTCTAATTCATTTTAAATATCCTGATTTGCAACTTCTTACAGATAAAATTTAAAGTAAATTCTCTCCAGCTCATCCCAGGAAATATGGAAATGCTGATATTTACATTTGTTAATTACTTTGGTGAAAATCAACATCTCTTCAACATTGCATGTTTTAATTTAGAAATGAGGCATGCTTTTTTATTTTTAAATTATTAAGTGATATTTTGTCCTTTAGGTTTAAATTTTAACATTAAAGTTTTACTTGCATAAAAAAATTGTAATTTTGAAAACAAAGAAAATAATTGTCAAAAACTTAGAATAAAAGCTTACTGTAACTTACAATCATCTTATCCTGTGTTAGTCATGGAAAATCCTACCCACTCCCCATAAGTAAACAACATGTGTAACATTTTGCTGTGCAGTGTTTTGAACTTTTTTATGTATTTAAACAAATTTAGGTACCTGCTTATGAGTATACAGCAAAGCATCTTGGAGCTTGTCTTTAAATTTGAAATAGATTTTTAAGCATAATGAGTGTGATTGTCTGTGAGCTCTGTGTCATATGCCAAACATTCAATTGCATTTATTAATGGCTTTCAACATTGATTGCATATCAGGATAATTTGGGGAGCTTTTTGTTTGTTTGTTTGTTTTTGTTTTTGTTTTGTTTTGTTTTGTTTTGTTTGAGTTGGAGTCTCAGTCCGTTGCCCAGACTGGAGTGCAGTGGCCGCTCGTGGCCACCACAGCCTCAACCTGCTGGGCTCCAGCAATCCTCCCGCCTCAGCCTTCCAAGTAGCTGGAACTACCACGCCCGGCTGATTTTTTGTTTTACTGTAGAGAGGAGGGCTCACCAAGTGGCCCAGGTGGGTCTCGAACCCGCGGGCTCAGGCAATCCACTCACCTCGGCCTCCCAAAGTGCGGGATTACAGGCTGAGCCACCGAGCCCAGCCTTGGGGAGCTTTTAAAAAATTCTAAGGCCTAGAACCCAGTCAGCCCACCCCTAAATTTCTGGTGATATTGGTGTGTGTTGAGCCCTGAACAGTGGTATTTTTATAAATATAGTAGGTGATTCTATTGTGTATCTAGGATCGGTAACTATGACATATGCAAGTATGCAAACCACTGTACTGCTTCTTTATTGATGAATGATTGGGTCTACATGAGTGGGATTTTGCTGAGTAACAAACAACACCAACACTTCCCTGGATTAACCTCATGGAAGATTATTTCTTGCTATGCTATATGTCTAATACAAAGAGGTGAGCTTGAGGCTGTGTTTCACATGAGACCTGTTCACAGATATTATTTTCCCAGGCAGGTGGCACAAATGAACTTCTCCACCCCTTGAAATCAGGCATGATCATTTGTAAGTTGCTTTGGTCAAAACAAGGTGAACAGAATATTTAGGAACCAGTCAGCATTTTTCCATGGTTTCTCTTTCCTCTTCTAATGTTACAAATAATGTAGCAGGGAGTGGTTGTACCATCAGTCCAGGTGTCAATGTGAGGATGATTAAAACACAGTGCAGAGTCCTTAGTTAGCCCATGAATATTTTGAATGAATGGAAAGTAATCCTTTACTGAATTGAGCCACGGAGGGTCTAGGAGTGTTTCATTATCACAGCAAAATCTATCCTATACTGACTTAAAAGGGAAGTCTGTTCATTAGAGTTAGGCTGGAACTGAGGTGGAAAATAACTTTGTCTCAGCTTGGCCATCAACAATGACACAGAGTAGAAGGAAATGAAGTGTATTAGGTACTTTGTTTTTTAATATTTATTTTTGAAGATGTGGGATACAATTCAGGGTTAAGTATACAAATGTTTATTGTGCAGGTACCCTTGTAGATTAGATATGCACTGTCCTCCCATGACAGTTTCCCACTACTGACAATCCCTTTCTTAGAAAATTATGATAATTGTTCAAGGTTAACTTATGATTGAAAACATGTGGTATTCAGTTCCTTGTTTCTGTGATCGAGCACTCAGTATTATAGACTCTAAGTCCATCCAAATGGTTGTGAAGTTCATAATTTTGTCCTTCTTTATAGCTGTGTAATATTCCATTGTGTATATATATCACATTTTTTTATTCAGTCCTCTTTCAATGGACAGCATGGTTAGTTTCATGTTTTTGCTGTTACAAATAACACTGCAATAAACATGCATGTGCAGGTATCTTTTTCATAGAGTGATTTGAGTTCCTCTGGGTATATTCCCAATTGTGGGATAGCGTGGTTGTATTAAAGGTTGATGTTGAGATCTTTTAGGAATTGCCAAACTGTTTTCCAAAGAAGTTGGATTAGTTTACACTCCCACCAACAGTGTAGAAGTGTTCCCATTTCCCTGCGTCCTCTCCAGCATCTGTTGCTTTCAGAGTTATGGATAATGGCCATCCTGACTGGAGTTAGGTGGTTTCTCAGTGTGGTTTTAATTTGCATTTCTTGGATGGCTAGTGAGGCTGAGCATTTTTTTCATATATCTGTTGGCTACTATTATGTCTTTTTTTGGTTTTGTTTTGTTTTTTTTTAGTTGGAGTCTCACTCTGTTACCAGACTGGAGTGCAGTGGCCGCTCCCAGCCACCGCAACCTTGACCTGCTGGGCTCCAGCGATCCTTCTGCCTCGGCCTTCCAAGTAGCTGGAACTACAGGCATGTGCTACCATGCCTGGTTAATATTTTTGATTTTATTGTAGAGATGAGGTCTCGAACCTGTGGGCTCAGACAATCCACTAACCTCAGCCTCCCAAAGTGCTGGGATTACAAACTGAGCCACCGAGCCTGGCTTTTGTCTTCTTTTAAGAAGTGTCTACTCAGATCTTTTGTCCACTTTGTAATGGAGCTGTTTGCTTTTTTCTTTTCAGAATGTTTGATTTCTTTGGAGATCAAAAATGTTAGGTCTTTGTCAGATATTCAGTTGGCAAATGTTTTTTTTCCCAGTCTAAGGACTGTCTCCCCGCTGTCTTGATGGTTTCTTTGGCTTAATAGAAGCTTGTCAGTTTGATGAGGTCCCATTTGTCTATCTTTTCTTATGTATGGGCATTTAGGGTTCTGATCAGGAATTGGTTGCCAGTTCCAATTTCCATAAGGGTGTCTCCTGCATTTTCTAAGGTTCTTATAGTTTGAGATTTTACGTTTAGGTCTTTGATCCTTTTAGAGTTGATTTTTGTGTATGGTGATAGGTAGGGATCTTGTTTTTACCTTCTGCATGTAGTCAGCCAGTTTTCCCAGCAACATTTACTGAATAGGTTCTCCTCTCCCCAGTGGTGGTTGGTGGAGGCTTTGTCAAAGATGAGTTGGTAGAGGAATTGAGCTTTTGCTTCCTGATTCTCTATCCTGTTCCATTGGTCTATATGCCTGTTCTTGTACCAACACCAGGCTGGTTTGTTTATTGTAGTTTTATAATAAAAGTTTAGAGTCTAGGATTGTGATACTTTTCGCTTTGTTTTTTTTGCTGAGGATTATTTGGGCAATCCGTGGTTGTTTGTGTTCCTATTTGAATTCCTGTATGGTCGTTTCCAGATCTGAGAAGAAAGCTGCTGGTAATTTAATGGGTATTGAATTAAATCTGTAGATTGCCTTGGGTAGGATGGATATCTTAACAATGTTGATTCTTCCAATCCATGAGCATGGACTATATTTCCATTTCTTTACATCATCTTTGATTTCTCTGAGTAGTGTTTTATAGTTTTCATTTTAATGGTCTTTCACTTTTCTAGTTAGGAGGATGCCAAGGTATTTTTTTCTTGTGTGTGTGTGTGTGTGTGTGTGTATGTGTGTGTGTGTGTGTGTGTGTCTATTGTGAATGGGATTGTGCTTTTTATTTGGGTTTCTATTTGTTTATTGTTGGTGTATAGGAATGTGACTGTCATTTGCACATTTATTTTATACCCTGAGACTTTGCCAAAGTCCTTTATCAGTGAAGGAGGTTTTTGATAGATTTTCTTCAGTTATCAGGGTATAGAATCATGTTCTCTGCAGAAAGGGATAGCATGACTTTCTCTTTTCCTATTTGAATACCCCCGATTTCCTTCCCTTGTCTGAAAGCCCTAGCTAGGACTTCCTCCTGTTGAACAGCAGGGGTGAGGGTTGGCATCCTTTTCTTTCTCTAGTTATCAGGGAAAATGGTTCCAATTTCTGTCTGGTAGCAGTATGTTGACTGTGAGTTTCTCACTGAAGGTTCAAACTATTTTGTGGTATGTTCTATCTATGCCTAGAATTTAGAGAATTTTTATCAAGAAAGAGTGCTGAATTATATTGAAGCTTTTCTGTGTCTAATGATATAATCATGTGGTCTTTGTTCTTGCATATGTTGATGCATTTAATTATGTTTATGGTCTTGCAAATGTTGAACCAGCCCTGCTTCCTGGGGATGAAGCATACTTTTGTACTTTGTTGTGGTGGAAGATTTTTGAGATGAGTGGTTGAATCTGCTTTGCTAGAATCTTGTTGAGAAATTTGGGGGGGTTTGTGTTTTACAGTTTTAAAACAAAGTTTATTAGCAAGAAGAAGAGAGGAAAAAGGGCACGTCGAAGTATTGAGAAATATTTTCATTATTGTTATTATTTTTTAAAGATGTGGGTTACAATTCAGGGTTAGGTATACAAATGTTCATTATGCCGGGACACTTGTTGACGAAGTATGCTCCTCCCTCCCTCGGCAGTTTCCCTCAACTGACAATACCACTCCCCCTCCTTGGAAATTTCCCACTACTGTCAATCTCTTTCTTATAGCATTATGATAATTGTTCTCCCCTTATGAGTGAGAACATAGGGTGCTCTGTTCTTTGTTTTTGTGACAGATCACTGAGTACTATAGACACTAATATCCATCCAAGTTGGTGTGAAATCCATATGCTTTTCCTTCTTTATGGCTGCATAATATTCCATTGTGTATATGTACCACATTGTTTTTATCCAGTCCAGCTTCGTTGGACAACATGGTTGGTTCCATGTTTTTGCTATTGTGAATAGAGCTGCAACAAACATACGTGTGCAGGTATCTTTTATGGAGAATGATTGGGTTCCCCCGGGTATATTCCCAATAGGAGGATTGCTGGGTCATTTGGAAGGTCAACTTCTAGGTCTTTCAGAAATCACCACACTGTCTTCCAAAGAGGTTGCACTAGTTTGTGTTCCAGCAGCAGTGTAGAAACTTTCCTTTTTTTCCACATCCTTGCCAGCGTCTGTTGTTGTTTGTTTTGTTAATGATAGTCATTCTTACTGGGTTAGGTGCTATCTCAGTGTGCTTTTGATTTGCATTTCTCTGATGATGAGTAAGGTTGAGCACTTTTTCATGTGTCTGTTGGCTGTCCATATATCTTCTTTTGGGAAGCACCTATTCGTGTATATTGCCCACTTTTTAATGGGGCTGTTTGATTTTTTTTTTCTTTTCAGCGTGTTTGAGTACCTTGTAGATTCTAGATTTTCTAAGATTCTTATAGCTTGAGGTTTTACATTTAGGTCTTTGATCCATTTAGAATTAATTTTTCTGTACAGTGATAGGTAGGGGTCCTGTTTCAGTCTTCTGCATGTGAGCAGACAGTTTTCCCAGCACCCTTTGCTGAATGGGTTGTTGTTGGAGGCTTTGTCAAAAGTGAGTTGGTTGAGGAATTGAGGCTTTGCTTCTGGAATCTCTAACATGTTCCATCGGTATATATGTCTGTTCTTGTACCAATACTAGGCTGTTTTGATTATTTTAGCCTTATAGTAAAGTTTGAAGTCTGGAAGTTTGATACCTCCTGCTTTGTTTCTCTTGTTAGGAATTGTTTGGGATATTCATGGTTGTTTATGTTTCCATATGGCTTTCTGTATTGTCATTTCAAGATCTGAGAAGAATAATGTTGGTAATGGAATGGGTATTTTGTTGAATCTGTAGATTGCCATTGGTAAGATGGACATCTTAACAATGTTGATTCTTCTTATCCATGAGTATGGAATGTTTTTTCATTTGTTTGTGTCTTTTGGATTTTTTTGAGCTGTATTTTGTAGTTCTCATTGTAAAGGTCTTTCACTTCTCTGATTAAGAATATGCCAAGGTATTTCTTTTTTTGTGTGGTTTTGTGAATGGGATTGTGCTTTGTATTTGGTTCTCTGCCTGCTTGTTATTGATGTATAAGAATGCAACTGTCTTTTGCACATTTATTTTGTACCCTGAGACTTTGCCAAAGTCCTTTATCAGTGCAAACAGGTTTTTGACAGATTCACTTGGATTTTCAAGGTATAAGATCATATCGTCAGTAAAGAGAGGTAACGTTCTCTTTTCCTATTTGTATACCCCTGATTTCCTTCTCTTGTATAATTGTTCTAGCTAGGACTTCTAACATATTGTTGAACAAGAGGGGTGAGAGTGGGCAGCCTTGTCGTGTTCCATTTTTCAAGGGAAATGCTTCCATTTTCTGTTCTTTTAGCAATATGCTTGCTGTAGGTTTATCATTGATGGTGCTTACTATTTTGAGGTATGTTCTTTCTATAACTAGGTGGTTGAGGGTTTTTATTAAAAAGGGATGTTGGATTTTATCAAAAGTTTTTCTCTGCATCCAATGATATAACCATGTGGTTCTTGTTTTTACATCTGTTGATGTATTTAATTACATTTATGGTCTTGAGGATGTTGAACCAGTCCTGCATCCAGGGAATGAAGCCTACTTGGTCATGGTGGATGATTTTCAAGATACGTTGTTAAATCTGATTTGCTAGAATCTTGTTGAAAAATTTAGAATCTATGTTCATCAAGGGTATTTGCCTATAATTTGCTTTCTTTGTTAGATATTTACCTGGCTTGTGTATTAATGTGGTGCTAGCTTCATAAAATGATTTGGGAAGAGTTCCATCTTTCTAAATTGCCTGGAATACTTAAATAGGATTGATTTCACCTCCTCTTTGTGTGTCTTCTAGAATTCTGCTGGAAAGTCATCTGGTCCAGGGCATTTTTTTGTAGGTAGTTTTCTTATGACATAGTCAATTTCCTGGGTTGTTACTGGTCTATTTAGGGTCTCAATTTCTTCTTGTTTCAACCTGGAATTTTGTGCGGTTTCAGAAAATCCTCCATTTTATTTAGGTTTTCAAGTTAGTTTCCATACAAGTGTACATGGTAATCTCTGATAATCTTTTGCATTTTGTGGGGATCAGTTGTGACTTGATCTTTTGCATTTCTGATTCTGTTCATTTGAGCTTTTTCTCTCTTTTTCTTGGTAATTTTAGCTAGGGGTCCATCAAACTTGTTTTTCCTCTCAAAAAAATCAACTTTTAGTTCCTTTTTTTTTTTTTTTTTTGCATTATATCTTTATCTTCTATATCCTGAATTTTGACTTTTATTTTGATGATCTGGATTCTCCTACTGAAGTTAGGTTTTTAGTGGTCTTGCTCTTCCAGCTTCCTTAGTGATTTGTTAGACTGTTAACTTGTGGCCTTCCCATTTTTTTCATGTGTGCTTGCAGAGACATGAATTCTCCCCTTTGTACTGCTCTTGTGGCATCCCAGAGATTTTGGTAAGATGTTTGTTTTCATTTGTTTCCAGGAATTTTTAATTTCTGTTTTGATTTCTGTGTTGACCAGTTGTTCAGCACCATGTTGTTTAGTGTGCATGTCTTTGTGGGTTTTGGGAGAACTTTGTTGGTGTTGATATTTATTTTTATTCCACTGAGGTCTGAGAAGGTGCATGACAATGTTTCAATTTTATGAAATTTTTTAAATGTTTGATTTATGGCCAAGAATATGGTCAATCCCTGTGGTATGTGTATAATGTGGTAGTTGGATGGAGTGCTCTGTAGGTACCAATTAAGACAATTTGGTCAAGTGTCACATTGAGGTTCCAGATCTCCTTGTTGAGTTTTTGTCTTGACAGTCTGTCTAAGATTGTTAATAGGGTAATTAAGTCCCCTTCTATGATAGTGTTAGAGTCAATATTTTTTTTAGAAGCTGCTTTGTGAAAGTTGATGCTCCTCTGTTGGGTACATATACCTTTAGGATGGTATTTTTCTTGTTGCTGGATTGAACCTTTTATTATTATTTATTGTCCTTCTGTAACTTTTTAAAGTTTTGATTGCATAAAGCATATTTTTTCTGATATTAGAATCACAACTCTGCTTTCTTTTGTGTTCCATTTGCCTGAAAATTTGTTTTCCATCCGCTTACTTTGAGTCTGTTAGTGTATTTTCTGGTGAGATGAGTGTCTTAGAGATAACATATTGTTGCATCATGATAATTTATCCAATTTGCCATTCTGTGTCTTTTCAGTAGTGCATTTAGTCCATTCCCATTCGGGGTAATTATTGAGATGTGGGAGTTTATCCCTGTAGTGAGGTTCTTATAGAGTTTGTTATTGTTATTGTTGTTTGTTTGTTTATTTGTTTCTTGTCTTTCCTTTGACTTTTGATTTATGTGTGTTTTCAATCTTTGTCCTGCATTCTTGGGAAGGACATTGTTCATTTTTTTCTCTCTTCTATGTTTAATACTTTCTTAAGTGTTTTCTGTAAAGTTGGTCTGGGGGTGGTGTAAACTCCTAGAGATTGAATGTCTGGGAAGAATTTTAATTCTCCACCACTGATGAAACTTAGCTTAGCTTGGTCAGTAATTCTTACTTAAAATTGCTTATCTTTGAGAACTTTGAATATTGGGCTCCAATCTCCCCTAAACTGAAGTGTTTCTATATATAAGTCTGCTGCTATTCTAATTGGTTTTCCCTGGTGGGTAGTCTGACTTTTCTCTCTTTTTTTTCTAAATGAAAATATTCCAAAATGTTTATTTTTATTATATATTTGACATTTAACATTTTAACAAATAATTGTGATAATTTCAAAATGCAATCCCTAGATTCAATAAAATCCTGTGTAATCAATTATACTCATTATTATCTATAAATATCTGTAGACACAAAGTTAGCTGATGAATAAAATAAGTAAATAGCTATGTAAACTTTAAATCTCAGGGATGGGGATCATGCATTGATTAGTTAAGTCACTTTGCCACCATGTTTTTTTAAATAACATGATTCACGTGTGATTCAATCACATAAACATCCATTGCAAATGTTAAATTAGATTGCTAATGCTAAAACTTAAAATTGTGATCTTTGTTACATTTTAAAAAGAAAATTCAGTTCAATACAAAGACATTCAAGAAGAAAATTTCAAGACTCTTGATCAGAATATTTCAATGTTTGCTGCACTACTTTGGTATAAACAACTAAGGCTAGAAAGAAGAATGTTTCCACTAAGACATGATCTCAAAAACAGGTGAACTAGCATTCTGTAGAAACTGGCTAGCTAGCCACCAAGATGTTACCAATAAAGGACTGTTTATACCAGCAAATAACCACATTTAGAAAGCTATAGCAGGTATTACAAAAAGAAAACATTTTGAGTAAGTAATACTTAATGAATACAAGTATAATTAGTTCCTTGACTTCCACAAATAATCATCTGAAATGCTAAAAGCAGGTTTCAGCTGTGATTCGTCTCTGGGGTGAGAAGGTGCAGGTACACATGAAGTATCTACCAATTTACCTTCTCAAAGTACTCTTTGGAAGCAGTTGGACTTGGCGTCATTGTAGGAGATTCCAGTGTCTAGTTTGCTGGCCCGACTTCTCCATAGGTTTCTACAAACTGAAATGCCTTCACCAAGTGGAGGATTTCTTTGGCCCACAGGGAGACCACTGACACTCATATGCTTGATGATTCCATTGGGGTCAATTATGAAGAGACCTCTTAGTGTAAGACAGCACACCATAGTCTCAGGAAATTTGTTTAGTTAAATCTGACAAGAGTGTGATGTTCATGTGGCCCAAGCCACCATTCTTTCTTGGTGTATTTATCCGGGTAAGATGGCTGAAGTGGGAGTCCACTGTGCCTGCAACAACTTCACAGTTCACATTGCGATATTCATTGGCTTTGTCACTGAAAGCAACAATTTCTGTAGGACACACAAAAGCGAAAACCAAAGGATAGAAGAAAAGCACCAAATATTCTCCCTTAAAGTCATCAAGTCTTGGGTCTTTGAACTCTCCATTGACAATGACTGTATCCTTAAAATAAGGTGCGTGATAGCTGACAGCAGGTGCATGGTATGAAGAACTGGAGCTAAAGGTGAATTTTGCTTAACTAGAACCAGACCACAGTATATCTGCCAAGCATTTTCTTCCAGAAGCAACAGGCTTAAGGGTTACTGAGCTAGATATGTCCCGAGGAATGGAGCTCATATGCCGGGCAACCAAGACCCGCAGCAACCTTCCTAAAGCCATCTTCAGCACTTGCGGGAATCGACCTTTCTTTCTTGCTGGCTTTAGGATATTTTCTTTTATACCAATTTTGTGTAAGCAAATTACTATGTGTATAGTTCTTCTCATTTGTTGTCTTGCAGTGGTTCTCTGAATCTCTTGTGTTTGAATGGTCATGTCTCTGATGAGATGAGGAAAATTTTCTTGGCTATTTTCATGGAATGTTTGTTCCAGGGTGGTCTCTGTTTCTCTGTCTGCCTCAGGAATTCCAATTAATCTTAAGTTTGTTCTCTTGATATAATTGCTCAACTCTTGGAGGCTTTGTTCTTTTTAAGCTTCTTTTCTATGTTTTTAAGTTTTGATTAGATCCACATTTGGGGCCTTAATTTCTGAGAATCTTTCTTCTGCTTGCATACTTATCAGTTTGTTATTTATTTCATTTACTGTATTCTTTATTGCTGTTATCTCAGTTATCAACTCCTGTATTCTTTCCTCTTGTCTCTCCTCATTTCTATTTATTCTTTCCATTAATATCTTGATCCCTGGGTTTGTGGTTTGAGACCAGTCATTCTGGAGACTCTTCATTGATTGAGTTCCAAAGTCTATATTCTCAGTTGTTGTCCTTCTGTGGTCTATATAAGACCCATATTCTTACTTTTTTTTCCTCCATTTGTGTAGGTTTTCCTCCCCCTTTTTTCACCTCTTCTTCAATTCTGTTGCTCAGTGAGGGTTGGACAGCTTTTACTTCTGTTTGCTCATCTCATTTTCTTCCTTATATAGATCCTCTGGCTTTGTCCAATTTTGAAGCTGAACTGAAGGGTGGGCATCTGTGCTTCCTGCAGTTTTGAGATTTATTTCAGGGAAGAACTGTGATTCAGAAGTTATCCTCAGATCTCTGTATCTGCTGATAGGTGTATGGGTCCTCTGGAACTCACTCCCCACCCCCTTACAATCTGTCCATGCAATGGGGGTGAATGTTTGCCTCCTGAAAGCAAAATGAGATAAGAAAAAGAATGGGAAATGGAAGGAAGAAAATGAAAGGAAGGTGGAGAGGGAGAAGAAGACCAGGCAAAACAGATGGGCATACCAACTAACAAACAGGGAAACAAAGAAAGGAAAAACAAAAAATACAGACAATCATAGAAACAAACAAACAAACCTTTTGATATACTCATCCTCAAAAGTACTCATGCACAAACAGAAAATCTAAAAAAAAAAAAATTAAAATAACAGAAACAAAGCAAGTGTGAAAATTAAACAAAATCAGAAGGAAAGAGAGAAGAAAAATAACTAAAACAAAACAAAAAAAACACCTAACTTTGTGGTCATTTCTGTAACTCTAGGTCGCTACTGCTTTTGGCTATTGCCACCACGTTAAGGAGAAGCTCTGGTCTCCAGACTGTCCCCTCTGCTCTCAGCACAGGTTGTAAGGGTTGCTCTCAGTGTGGGTCCGATGCCTCCTGGACTCCTGAGGGAGGAGGATGGATCAGATCTGGAATCATCCAACTCATCTGCTGCTGCCGCTGCTGTCGAGTCTCCCACTCGGGTTTGATGTGTCTATGTGCCTGTTCCAGCCTGGGTCAGGGGTGTCTATCTCTCCCTGTCTGATGAAGAGATAGCCTTTGAGTACCAGGTAGGAGGCTGGACAGTGTTGGGCAGGGCAGTGCAGGTCTGTCAGGTCCTGGGACAGAGAAGATGGCAATGATAGCTGTCTTCTCATCAGCGGGAGGGCTCTGTTCCAAATTTCCATGCCCTGCCTCTCCACGGCTCCTGCTGTTCACTCCGTCTACTGCCACAGGTGATGACATGGGCCAGGTACCAGGTGATGAGGAGCAGCTGTTCTCTGCTGCCTTCTCTCAAAAGAACCCTGAGAATGGCAAATCATCCTGTGCACGGGGTCTCCAATCTCAGGGTGGTGGTGGGTTGCAGTCACCTCTGGCAGGGAGCCTGCGTGCATGAATCCAGTCTCTCTTCAGATGATCTTTACTCACCCACCAGCGCCCACCCACTCATGCAGAGAGTCTTTATGGAAATACACTTTTGCAGAGACTCTCAGACTCCTACCTGTTCCATTGCCATCTTGCCTCTTGGCCCACTAGGTACTTTTTAAAAACCTTATAACTGGGAATGGCATGTGTCACTTAATCTCATTTGGCCAAAGACAACATAATCTCCAATCATTTTGGATTATTTTTTTTTTTGAGTTGGAGTCTCATTCTGTCACTCAGACTGGAGTGCAGTGTCCGCTCCCAGTCACTGAAGCCTCTACCTGCTGGGCTCCGGCGATCCTTCTGCCTCAGCCTTCCAAGTAGCTGGAACTACAGTCGCACACCACCAGACCCAGGTAATTTTTGATTTATTCCAGAGATGAGGTCTCGCCAAGTTGCCCTGGTGGGTCTCGAACCCGTGGGATCAGGCAATCTACTCACCTCAGCCTCCCAAAGCACGGGATTATAGGCTGAGCCACTGAGCCCGGCTACTTTGAATTAATTATTCCAGCATCTGGTTATTAGTTGGAAGGGAAAAAATTTAACTTAATGTCTTATTAATTTTTGAGACATGATCTAATAATCACTAACAAGTATACTGGAAATTAGCTGTACTGTGTCAGTTAGTATTATTTCAAAGTGAAACTGTAATGTAAAGGAAGTGGAAAAATGTATTGATGATAGGGCCTGGAAAATGTATGTTCAAATTCCAAGGTGCTAATTAATGACATTAGGCCAAGAATTTAATTACTCCAAACCTGTTTCTTCACCAGTAATACATGCCACGATGTGGGGTAGCTCTTATAGTTACGGAATGACACACCAAGTTCATTGGCTAGTTCATGGTAAGGGCTCAATAATTAATGTCTTACCTCTAACTCCTATCTTTCTTCCATGCCTCACGACCCTAATAAATGTGATAGAACTAAACAGAAGTGTGAGTAGCCTCTCAGAGACATTGAAGGATTAACCAAATATATAACTATTTGCTGTAGTTTTCAAAAGTAAAGAGAAAGTTAAAGATACTACAAGTAAAGTAAGTTACCTTGGCAAAAAAAGGTCAGTCTATCCAGCAATAAACATCACTGCAAAATGTGGATATTTTTCCACCTTTTAAACTAAATCAGCTTACTTGCAGACATAAGAAAATAAAGATATGCAGGTTGATAAGTGCAATATTAGAAGATAAGATCAAACACTAGTTCTGTGGGAGCCATTTTGACATGTCCTCAGTCTTGCCAACACGGCAGGGCACCTGAAAAGTTTTGATTATGTTATGCCACGAGGCACTGAAATAAATGAAAGAGGACACCTATTGCTCTACAAGTGCTTTCTCTCCTAACAGGCAAGGACACAGAATTCAGAAATGCTTTTTTATTTCAATGAAAATTGCATTATTTTACCTTTGTCTTTGTTTGTGACAAAGCCTTTCTCTTGTTATCACAAAAAATATAATTTTTAAGAAGATAGTTCCCAGTAGAGATTTTTAAAACTAAGTTCTGTACTTGAATTTTACATGTTTTTCTATTTGATCTCACATTTATTAGGCATATTTTTCTTACAGATACAACACATGTTTAAAATTACTTTTGAAAATAATTTTGAAAAATGAACTTGCACAGACACTTAAGAATATAGCAGCACTATAATTTCATCTAAACGTTGAATGAGGAAAAAAAGTCAAAACAAAACAAAAAAGATTTATTACCGAAAGCATATAGTAGATACTCCTAAGTTATTATATTGTGGAAAGTGATAGTTAATGATTAGACGAAGTAATTGAGCTATACTGGGTTTCTCTCCTTGGGGTCATGTTTTATAAATGCTGCTTTTCTTGAAAACATAGATAACTCATTTATTAAACCCGACATAGCATGAGATTAAAAGGAGAATCAGTGTCACCGATTGCATGACTAAGTTAGTGTTCTATATCGTCACCAGCTGGACATGAAGCCGGAACAAATAGTAAGAATTGCAATAACAATTATTATAAAGATAATGAATAAAGGAATTTCAGAGCAGAAAGGGTAAGACTCTTTTATTTTAGAAGAAAAGAAAATGAGATGGGAAAGTAAACCATTATTCTAAATATAATGCGAAAAACCGGTTTTGTGAGGTTTGGAGGGGAAAGATATGGTTAAGACAACAAAGATAAGTCAAATTGCTGCTAAATGTTACAATGAATGCTAAGTCATAAGGGTCCTTGACTGGTGAATTTTTAAATAGAAACATAATGTCCAAAAATATGTGTAAGCAAAGTATTACTTTCGTCTGCACTCGGATGTCCATATTTGGAAAGATCTGTGTCACAATTTTGTAACATAGATGTATAACACATCAAGATGTATACTGTAGACAGACATCAACAATCTAGACTGTGTTTTAGAAAACAATAACTGTGTTGAAGTAATTGGATCAACTGTACATTATGTGTAGAAGAACTACTGCAGTTTTAACTAAAGAAGAACTTTTTTACACAATCTTGCATTCAGAAGGTGTCAGTGCTACTTTTATTTATTTTTTGTATGTAACATCAGACTACTGAAAGTAGTAGAAATTTAAAAATCGGAGACTTGTCAAAAATATAAGGGAAATGTTTTAAAACAAGCAATAACTAATATTCATTGAGAACTGGAATTGTTTTTGGAACCATGGTATAAGCTTTCTTTATATTTATTTATTAAATCCCACATTAACTTTGTAAGGAGTTATTATTTGTGCCATTATGCAGATGAAAAAACTGAGGTTAAAAAATATGTTTTAAAATCCCATAAACTTATTTTATGTCATAATATATGATAGAACCAGGATTTGAACCAAAACCACCCAGTTGAAGAGTTTGTGATCTTAACTACTTTCTTATGAAAAAACCTGCTTTAGTCAGGTAGCTGGCAACTAAGCTTTAATGCTACATACAATAAATACATGACAGACTTTCAGAGGAAATGATAGACTTTCAAGTCAAAATGCTTTAAAGCCTGCATGACAAGGTATAGTCCGAAAAATGAGAGAGGAATTATTTCATTTCCATTGTGCAGGTAGAATTGTGTGAAGTTATGCTGAGGACGTCAGAGGGATCATTTAGTTTCTTACTGTGGCGCAGGCACTCTTTGGAGGGATTTGCACTTTTAACTTATTTGATTCTCCAAATAACCACATGGAGTAATGCTAGTATCATTTTCTTGTTACAAATAGGAAAACTGAGGTACTGAAAAGCCAAGTAATTTGTTTAGGGCCAATTAGAGAACCAGGATACAAAAACCTGGGCTCAAGAATCTATAAGTTTATTCATCATGCTGAGCTCCATCTCTCTATGTTCAATTTTTTTTAACAGTTGTAACACAATGGTGGCAAATGTGCCTGGAATCAGAGGATCTATGTGATGGTCACTTTTGACAAGATGAGATGAGTAAAATCCCAAATGTGGCTCTGTGGGTAGTGAAAACTTCTATAGTCTAACAATATGGAGGGCAGTTATAACTGTTCATCTCAACTATTTGTAGACTGCCTTAATATGTTGACCACAGATACCATGTGTGTTCGTTTTCTTTGGGTTTCAAGTAACAGAAAACCATTGAAGCTAGAGCAGAAATAAAAAAGGGAAAATTATTTCATGAAAATATGTAGATACTCACAGACCATACAGACAATTTCACAGATAGTCTTCCAGATGGAATTTGAATGAGAAATTGTGATCACACTGGAACACTCCATCCCTTGAATATGCTCTTTGTTGTGACCCTCTCTCTTCCTCCTGGCTAAAAGTAATTAATTCTTTTAACCCTAGATCATTCAGAAAGTATTTCCTGAGAATGAGAATTTTGCCTTTAAAGACATTTGCCATAATTATGCAATTAGGCATTAATTTCATGCTATTATAAAATTTTCACTATGTATCCAATTTTACCAGTGCTCTTAATAATTTTCTCAGAACTTCATTTCATTATTTATGTACGTTTATATGATTTTTCTTTACCTATATATTTATTGAACGTTTACAGTCAAAAATTCAATGAAGTCTTTCCTGCTGGATGGGTTTAACTGTCTCCAAGGATCAGTATTAGAGTGTATAGCTAAAAATGGATATGACCTAATTTCAAAACTCATTGAATTGTAAAGCATTCGAGCTGAGAGGGTATATACAGTTTGTAATAACCATGCCCATTAATGATTAGGGAATTGAATCCAATCAGTGCAGTGGCATACAGCCCAGAGAAGAATAGTGAGGAGACTCCAGAGTCTTGAACTCCAGGACAAAAGTTCGTTTTCTCCTGTCATTAGTTTGGCCTGTTTTGTTTGCCCAAATTACTTGCATGGCAGTATTTAAAATAGTAAGCTTCCCATGATTATTGAAGCGCAAATGGGTGCTTAGGAGAAAATCCAATGGATGGGTCAATGATATTTTTCTTGGTAAGTCTGAGAGATCAGAAAGAGCTCTGTGAAATACCATCTTATTACTGACTCTTTGAGCTAAAGAGTGTTAGGCTGTTGGAGTCTTCAGAATGGAAAGAAAATTATCACTGGTTCTTTTATAACTCTGATATTTTAAGTGGTATCCAGGTCTAGGCCGTACCATGACAGTGAAATAAAGGAAGAAGAGAAGGGAGGGAATAAGAAATGAGTATTTAAGACAAAAAAAGAGCATGAGAATAGTACGATATAATTATTGACTCGAAAACACAGCTAGGATATCTAGATTTCTAGATTTCATCTTCTTCAGTTCTTACCCTGAAAATGACCTCTTTGTCTCTCCCTTCTTTGCTTTCTTCAAAAATATTTTTTATTTGGAATTTCTTTAATTTTTTTTTTAATTTTAAAGATGTGGGGTGCAATTCAGGATTAGGTAGACCAGTGGTCATTGTACAGGTAAAGTTTGGGCCTCCCTTTTGTCCCCACTTTGCCTGGTTTGAGATCAGGTACCCTTATTGATGTTATATGTCTTCCCCCGCCTTCCTGGGCAACCTCTGTCTACTGCCAATCCCTTTCTTATAGTATAATGGTGAATGGTCAGGGTCCACTTATAAGTGAGAACGTGAAGCACTCAGCACTTTGTTTCTGTGATAAATTACTGAATATTGTAGACTCTAAATCCATCCAAGTTGTTGCAAAGTCCATAATTTTGTTCTTCTTTGTGGATGCATAATATTCCATTGTATATATGTACCGCATTTTTGGGACCTCATCAAACTGAAAAGTTTCTGCAAAGCAAAATAAACCGTCAAGAGATTGAGGAGACAGCCCAGAGAATGGGAAAAAAATGCTTGCCAACTGCATATCTGACAAAGGCCTAACATCCAAAATCTAAAAGTAAGTCAAACGTGTTGAAAGGAAAAACGAAACAGCTCCATTAAAAAGTGGTCAAAATACATGAGTAGACACTTCTCAAATGAAAACATACAAGCAGGCAACAGACATGAAAAAATGCTCAGCCTCACAAATCATCAGAGAAATGCAAATCAAAACCACATTGAGATACCACCTAAGTCCAGTAAGAATGGTTATCATTAATAAAACACGCACACACACACACACACACACACACACACATACACACACACACACACACACACTCACACAGATGCTGGAGAGCATGAAGAGAAAAGGGAACTCTTCTACCTTGCTGGTGGGAATGTAAATTAGTTCAATCTCTATGGAAAACAATTTGATGACCACTAAGAGAAGTAGAAATTGACCTTTCATACGACCCAGCAAACCCTCTTCTTGGAATATACTTGGAGGAACTTAAATCACTGCAAAAAAGATAGCTGCACACACATATTTATTGCAGCACTATTCACAATAGCCAAAACATGGAACCAACAGTACTGCCCATCAAAACTGGACTAGATTTTTTTAAATGTGGTACATCTTCAAAAAATGTTTATTTAGCAACTACGATGTACCAGACAGAGATCAACATACAGAGTTTATAGTCAAATGACTTTGTTACCTACTGCAGGAAGCATCTGCAGAAAAAGACAAATGTAACATTGTAATACAAGTGTGCATGTTTCCTACAAAGCCCTTTCATTTCTGTGTTTAAACTGGTAGTAAAAAAAACATGACAATTTCAACAAGCATGCTATAGCATAAAACTGTGAGTATAATTGCTGGTGAGTATGCAAACTAGTATAACCTCTTTGGAAGACAGAGTGGCGATTCCTGAAAGAACTAGAAACTAACCTTCCATATGACCCAGCAATCCCCCTATTGGGAATATACCTGGAGGATCTCAAATCATTCTACAAAAAAGATAACCTGAACAGGTATGTTCGTTGAAGCTCTATTCACAATAGCAAAGACATGGAACCAACCATGCTGGACTGGATTAAAAAAAAGTGGTTCACATATACAATTGAATCTTATGCAGCCTAAAGAACAAATGTATGGACTTTCCAGCAACTTGGATCGATTTGTAGTCGATCATACTCAGTGATCTATCACAGAAACAAAGAACAGAGTTCCATATGTTCTTACTCATAAACGGACCTTGAACAATTATAATGCTGTAAGAAAGCGATTGGCAGTAGTGGGAAACTGTTGGGGTGGGGGTGGAACTGGCAGTTGAGGGAAACTGCTAGGGGAGGGAAGGGCATACCTCATCAACAAGGGTCCCTGCACGATCAATGTTTATATACCTAACCTTGAAATGTACCCCACATCTTTATAATAAAAATTTTAAAAATAATAAAAAAAATAAAAGCTGTGACTATAGACGTAGCCCTTGCTCAGGTTATAACAGATAAAGTGTTATTTCTTTCCATTCATGAAGATTCACAAAGATGAATTTCTGAATTTCGTGACTTGTAGTTGGCTGGCTGTGGAATCTTTATGAACGGCATCTGATTTTTTTTAACAGTAATAATGAACTTGTATTATATCACTATGCCTCCTAAGTACAACCTCTCCTCCCTACAACTAGCCCCCAGGCCACGAATGGCCCTAGAGATCATTGCCCACTGATACCTCTAGACGGTGGTTAGTGTAAGAGTCATATCTTGTTTATCTTTGTCTTAAACAAGCCAGGATAGAACTTCGTACATTGTAAGTGCTCAATAAAATTACATGGGATTAATACTAAGCAGGTTGTCACAAGTTTAACAATTACATTTATTTAAATGTGATGACCCTGAGCCAGCAGATCAGCTAAGTAAATCATAAGACTGAAGTACATCTTTGAATAATAATACTACCAAAATGATTCTTATGAACCAAGGCAGTCAGCAATTAAAGGGGAGAAATCATATATATGATACAACTGAATCAAAAAGATGGTGATATTAGCTAAATTATTAAATAATGTGCTAAGCACATATTATAAATGATACCGTTTATCAAACAAAAATTAAATAAAGCTCTTATTTTAAAAAGCAGAAAATATTTTTAAATTTCACTTTAGAATATGGAGACTTTTGACATTAGATGACTGGCCCATGGTCACAAAGCTACAAAGCGATTGACTCAGAGATTTGATACAGCTATGTCTGACTCCAAAACACTCGTTAGAGTTTACTAATCTGGAAAAGAAGACCTGCAGTTTCAATCAAACTTGGAGAGCAACATTTGGCATATGTGGATTATTTAGCTCACTAAGAAACAATGTGTTTCCCACTGCTAAATGCTGGTTTTCAGGAATACAAGAGTATGTGTTGTCAAAGTGCTGTGCTTCAAAGATGTTAGCTCCTCCTTAGAACCTAGGCAGTGAGCCGCATGTATTATAACTCAAAAGTAAAACAGACTCTTGCTGTCACCTAGGTCAGCGTCCATCTGAGCAATGCAGGAGAATCATAGAGGGACTGAGTGATATACAGCTGCAGGTATCATTAGAATTAACGATTGATCAAACACAGAATTAGAGTAAAATTTGTTAATCACTATTTCTGAGGCTTAAATGCACAAATAGACATAAATTGTAGTAATGTATAAATGTTTACATTTTTAATGAATTATATCCCCTTCATATATAAATAAATACATGTGTGTATGTGTGTGTGTGCATGTGTGTGTGTGTGTGTATGTATATTTCTGCTTGAGAGACAAGGTCTTGCGATTTTGTCCAAAAGACTGGGGTGCAGTGGCTATTTGCAGTCATGACATAGTGTACTACAGTCTCAAACTCCTGGGTGAAGCAATTTTTCCGCCTCACCCTTCCAAGCAGCTGAGGGTCTACAGGAAGTTTCCACAGCTTTGGTTCTCATATTTTGTTTCTGATGGGAATGGGACCTGGAGTAGGTGAGATGGTGGTAAGGAATTGGTTGCTTTTTATTCATGAGAAACATAGCTGTTTCAACATAATAATGTGAAGGAAGTTGTGGGGACTTCCTTCATGTGGTATTAACTCCCTGTGGAATCTCTTCATTTAAATGTGGGCTGGACCTAGAGGATCAAGCTACCATGAGAGAGAGGCCCACATGTCCAGAAACGGAGATTGATTTCTAGCCAAACGCCATAAAGAACTGAAATCCTCTGCCCAGCAACCCTTGAGGAGCTCAATCCTGCCAGATGACAGTTGGAAGAGTTTGAAACTCTATGCTTCTCTACTCGAGACTTCAGATAAGACTCTAGATCCTGGGATGGCATAGTGATTGCAGACTTGCGGGATAATGAAGTGAAGACTCACATTAAACCATGGCTAGATACCTGACTCACAAAAACATAGAAGTAATAGATAAGTGTTGTTTTAAGTCACTAAATTTGGGCTAAGTTTTTTATGCAGCAACAGATGACTCATTCGGAGGAATTGATGGACAATGAAGCTATAAGGTAGCAACTGCTACAATTAATTGTCTTTCTCGGCATTTATTATGTATCAGGCCCAGTCTTACCTATCTCTACAACCTGGTGTGCACTCAGCAGCTATTGCAAACCACTTTCAACCATTTTCCATGTGCCCCTTAGAGACATGTTTTTTTTTTTTTCGCTCATCTTCATTTTGCAGCCTAGCCCAAAGAAAGCCCAAAAGGCCTTTGCAAAGCAGGGAGATTGAAAACTGAATTAAAATGTGAAAGCGGTAATTTAAAGAAAGAATATCTTGTGTTATGGCCTCTAGTGGGGAAAGCACTACCTCCGGTACTTGGGGTTGTCTCAAATATAATTTTACAGTAAATTATAACTGGAGTGCATTATAATCTAAAATTTTGAAGCAATTTACATTACTAGTTTTGGAACACATTCTTTTTGTTGAGTTAATTGAAAAATTACTTTTAAATAATAGAAAAATATGTTAAATTTTATTGTGTTTGTGCATAATTGAGGAAGTGCATAACAGAAAACATTTACTTTGTCAGAGAAAAATTGGGATAAGTTAAATATCTGATTATATGAATCTCCCTCTCTCTTTGATGATGCTAAATCAGGAATTCTTTAAAAAGGTTATTATAGGGAACTATAGATAAAGAAGTCAATAATATTTTAATCTTATGGAATTATCTAATCCAATTTTACATCCCAAACTGTATTTCTTTGCAGTTTCCCTTGCCAAACTTGCCCCAATAGGCATTTCAACAAAAGCATCAATAAACTCTTTCTTTTAATTCAGAATTTCACACAGCATTGTATACCTTAATATGCAAGCGATTACTTAACAGTAATGTATTTTTATGATGCTTCTCCACTTAACTCTCTCAATAATCCTCTGAAGCAAACATCATCATTCATCTCACTTTATATATAAATTGGCCTATACAGGGGTAAGTAATGTTTCACAGATACACAGTAATGGATAAATTCATGCACAATCTGATCTCAAAGTCCACACATCTAAGCTTTATGTCATACTCTGCAATATCTACACTCTGAACAATGATGTTTTATATCTACAGTGCTCTCTCTCTTTCTTTCTTTGTCTCTGTTGTAAATATGCCATATTTACCTGTCTTCCCTGATTATTTCATACTCTCTTCAGACTAGTAATGAATAAACATGAATTTCCAAAGGATATCTTATTCAGCATAATTTATGCTATTTATTTTGATGTCTACCATTAGCCAGAAATTTAAAATGTTTTAACTATGAACAGACCCTGGGCTGAGTTTATATGGACAATAACACTTTGATGTTTCCCCAAGCTGTCAATGAATATTAGAGATTACAGACTCTGCAGTCCCCATCACAATTATTTGTGTCCCGTTTTCACTCTAAAATGCTCCAAAATGTTACAACCCAGTAATTCTTTCCTAATACTCTCTTCTGTCAAGTATTTGAGATGGTCAGCCCACAGTGCATGTCCATCAAGGAGAACTGTCAAGTTCTGATTTCGGCCCAGTATTCCTGTTGGCCAATGCAGTAGCACCAGTCATTAAGACTAAAAAACGGAAGCTAGACAGTCTAGTTTGAACCACAGTATCTCTTGTACTGGCTGAACCAGCTTGGGCAAACTACTTAACTTCTCTGTGCCTCATTGGGAAATGGCATGGAATATAACGTGCTGTCTTGAAAGACAGGTAAGTGTACTTAGGTTCCAGTGCTCTGGTTCCTGAAGCCAGAAGATCTAGTTCCCAAGAAATGTCTTTGCCTCATTACAGTAAATTCTCCTTTTTTATTTAAGCTATTATGAGTGAGTTTGTCTTTCTTGCAATTAGATGAGACTGGCTTGACTAGAAAACGACTAATATATATTGAGAGGATTAAAATTGATTATGTAGATAAAATGCATACCAAAATATGTAGCATATAGAAAACATTTAATAAATGGCAACTGATACTATTTTTTCCAATCTAACTTTACTAATATTCAGTTGTTCTAACATATAGCTATAATTTTGTCATTCCTCTGTTCAAATATTTAAGTAGATACCTGGTGAAAACCACTTAGTCTTACTAAACTTTTAACATTTTTGTTTCAATCACAAATTTATCCCAGTTAAGTTAATTATCTTATTTCCTTCCCAATCTGCCAAACATTCTGCTGCTTTGCCTATTTTTCTGGTTTCAGAGTAAGAAGTATGTTTTCTTTGCGACTCCCCACCTATTTGTCTCATTCAGCATAGTTTATACATCTTTGGTGCATGAGAAAACAAATTTATTGTTTTTTGACACACAACCAAATGTACTTGCTTAATCGAACCCAAATACAATGCTTAAAAATCTTATTGTAAATCCTTAAAAGCAGAGTTATCATTGCATCCAACTTCACATTGTGAAAAGGACCAAGGCACAATCAAGAGCTTTTACAAAGGGACAATCATTTCATTATACTGATGCTCCTGGTAACTTCTTAGATGGGGTTGATTTTTTTTCTTTTTTCTTTCTACCATGAGTCTTAGGTTATCCATCGGTTTTATAAATCAGCATGGAGAGTAAGCTCTGGTTCTCTCCCCTAAGTATACTCCTGAGCAAAATAAGGCTGGTATTATGAGTGTCTGTAATCAAGAAGTTGACTCTTGAGGGTATTTCAAATTCTTGAGCATCTGCTTTATTTAACTGCTCACAGAATGTCATGCTAGCCTTAGCACCATTACCTATTTATAAGCAAGATTTTACTCATTAAAATAATCACCTCACTAGATCTGGTTATCTTTTGTAATCATCTTATATTAATTTGAAAAGCAAGGTAAGCTCTTATTAAAGGCATTTATGAAAGAATATCAATAGACCAAAAACAATAGTTGAATAAAAAATAGTTTTTTTTGGGGGGGGAAGAGATAACACAAACTGTATTTCCCATTTTAATTTTATTTCACGATAAAAACAACAAACTTGTGGATTGGTGAAATAAAGAGATCTGCCTTTTCTGCTTCGTTATACTTTTCCATGGCAAATACAATATCTTATTTCAAAAGTTGAAAACATGTTAATATTGTGCAAATCCTGTGAAAAAATATAAAATGCTAATGTGAAGAATCATCAACCCTTAACCAGGTAAATTGACCCGCTTTATTCAGATGAATAATTTTTCAAAGGATTTGATTAGAATAGTCTAAAATAGGGTTGACAGATCCATTCAGAAATTTCTCTTCCCTTGGAAGATAACTCAACTACAATCCATATACCTCTTGGTTAATTTACTAAATATTAATGTTAATATAAAGGATGATTATTCTTGCACATTTATCAATATTTTGACATTACAAAGAGGCAATTTTGACAGTTATCATTGAACAGTTATGTCCTTCAAAGAATAAGTCATTGTAGATAATTTTAGATCATTGACTAATACGCCTTTTTCATAGTTTCCATACATCATACGTGCCACCAAAGTCCAAAAAGTATCATGAAATTAATTTTTTAATTCCTTTACTTTTTTTATTTTAAAAATGTGGAGTACAATTCAGGATTAACTATATAAATAGTCATCATACAGGTAAAATTTGGGCATCCCTTTGAGCCTCACTTCTCGTGGTTTGAGATCAGGTACCCTTAGTGATGGGAGGCTCAATGGGAATGTCCTGCTGCTTCCAATCCTTTTCTTGTAGCACTATGATAAATGATCAGGATCCATTTATGAGTGAGAACATGTGGTACTCAGTTCTTTGTCTCTGTGATAGACACTGAATATGATAGACTCTAAATCCATCCAAGTTGCTGCAAAGGCCATCATTTTGCCTTTCTTCATGATTGCATACTATTCCATTGTGTCTATGTAATACATTTTATTAATCCAGTCCACTTTCGATGGACAGCATAGTTGGTTCCATGTTTCTATGGCCGTGAATAGTTTTACAATAAACACACATATGCAGGTATTCTTTTTTGTAGAATGATTTGATTTTCTCCAGGTATATTTCTAGAAGGGGGATTGCTAGGTCATATGGAGGATCGATATTTAGATCTTTTAGAAGTTGCCACACTGTTTTCCACAGAGGTTGTTCTTTACTCTCCCATCCACAGTGTGGAAGCGTTCCCTTTCCTCTGCTTCCTCTCCAGCATCTGTTGTTTTTTGAGTTATGGATGATGGTCATCCCAACTGGAGTTAGGTGGTATCTCAGTGCAGTTTTGATTTGCATTTCTTGGATGACTAGTGAGACTGAGCAGTTTTTCAAGTCTTTGTTGACTGCTCATATGTCTTCTTTTAAGAAGTGTCTATTCATATCTTTTCCGCACTTTTTAACAGAGATGTTTGCTTTTTTCTTTTTGGCACACTTGAGTTCCTTGAAGATCCTGGATGCTATAATAAAGCATGGCTGAACCTATTTACCGGGAAAAAAATTACACATCCATTTCTGAGGGAGAGTATGGCAATATAAATAAATAACTAGCTCAGGTACAGATTGCTCAGTCAATAATCAGAGAGTTGATATAAATTCCCCAGGTTGTAGAAGGCAGAGCTGAGATCAGAAACCAGGCCTGCTTCCCCACAAAGTCATGCTTGCTCCATGCCAGAACACTTCTTACTACTTATCAGTACTTCTGAAAATGTATCAGTTCTTCGGGATTGACATATTTTCTGAGGTCTATACTCCATATTGACTGTTTGATTCCAGAGTATATCGATTGCATCTCTTTCCTTAAGAGCAGAGATTCCATGTCAATAGCAAGGCACTTCTGGGGAATGTATCAGTGGAATAGGGAAAAATATCTTTGGTTTTAAAGAAATTGTATTTAAATTTTAAGTCGCCAATGTTCATGTGTCATCTTGGTCCAGTTGCTACTTCTCTTTGAATTTTAGTTTCATTAACTGTATAGTTGGGCACTGGCATGGGAAGACTGAGTATCTTCACAGTGGAGGGCCACAGGAATTCACCACAGATTATTTACACATCATCTCTTGTTTATAAAAAATGTTCCACAAAAGCTAATGTCCAATCTGCTTTTCTAAAGGATTTCTCAAAAGCCATTTTTCTATGATAATTTAATGCCAAGATAATTGAGAGGGGGTGCTTTAAGTGATAGTTTTGTAATACAAAACAGAACAATAACAGTAAAAAAATCCCTTTCAAACTGAAAAATTTTAATTAGTGCAAAGCAGTAGCCTTGCACTAAAGAGATCATATAAAATTTGTCAGTGCTCCCCAGTAGCCTTTCACAACTCGTTAACAAATTCCATAACATTAATGTGTTTCAAGAACCGAAATCCAAAATAATATGAGCACCTTTCTTACAAACTCTTGGACTTCACTAAACAGTGAAATGGAGTTACAGCCAACCTATTTAATATCTGTATCCTAAAGCTTTGCCAAAACTCACTGTCCACAATGTAATCCTCCCATAGTAATGTCTTGCTTCGGATAACATTTTTTCCCATTTCCTTCAGAAATACTCACGAAAGATGTTCTCTGAATTATACGTATTTTTACTGAGGCATATCAGTATTAAAATGATTGTGCCATTGGCTGAGTACATGAATAGTGCCACTGCATATTTATGCATGTCCTCTGGAATAGCAGGCACACGTGAAAACAATCTGTATGTAGTATCTTAAAAAGCAACTGTCACACTAATACACAATAATCCATTCTGCATTTAGAAACTGCATTTTTCAACCTTACTACCTTTGAGGTTCGAAAGGGTGGAAATAAGTGTTGTCACTGTTAATGCTGAAAATTTTCGTTTCAGCAATTAAACTCAACATCTTGGTTTTCATGATGTGTCCTGAAAAATGGTTCATACTCTTCTGTCTCATATAGCACCAGTTACTGATTGTTTTAATTCGGCCATCAAAAAAAATCCATCAACAGCCCCCAATCCTCTATATTTTATATTATCACACAGGAATTCACATTTTCCTGGAGAGATAGCAATTGAATTTAAAGAAACAAGAGAGAAAGAAGATAAAATGAATGGTATGCCAACTGAGTGTGTGGATCAAGTATCAAATGTCTATGTGCTGTTCCATCTTACCTTCTGGAGAAGATTATTAGCTAGATGCCATCATTCGTCATTCTATGTATAGATACAAGAAAATAGATTCGAAGACATTGAGTAAACATCTTGACATCATATACCTCGGAAGAGGTAGAGACTTGGTTTAAGCATGCATTTTTCAAGTGACTTCAAGTGTAGCCTTTGATATTAAGCCCAATAGATATGGATAGAATAAATGACCTGTAGAAAGAAACTGAGAAAAATTAATGCTATCACGTTGGGCTTTTGACTACTGACGGATTTGTTGTAGAGATTCCTTGAACAAGTTGACTGGGGATATGCAGCCTAGCTAGCTAATATTGAAACACGTCAAACATTGACTGAGGCCACTCTTAGAGAGATAAAATATGAGGCAGTGAAGAGAGCCAGGACTTTGAGTTAGACTAACATGAATTTACGCCACTAAGGCATTTTGTTTCTTTGGGCATATGAGTTTATTTCATTCTGCTTTTATTTCCTAATAGTTAAAGTGGAGGGAAAATACCAAAGAGAATTGTTGATACATGTCCTTCTGGTTGTTTGAGAAAGAAGAGACATTTGCCATGCCTTATACAATTCATGACACAGGGAAGGTGTTTAAATTATATCAGCTCCTCTCATTTTCTCTTTTAATCTTAATATTTTGTAAATGTATTCCTTTCTTTTGGATTCTGTGGTATAGCTACAGATTTATTTTTAAATATTTTTTTTTCTCTTGGCAGACAAAACTACTATCACACCCTCATATGACATATATTTCCAAATACTTTTGTTTTCAATGACAATGCTTACTGGAGGGGTATGATTAACAAAATACTGGTCATTTGGAAAGTTCACCCATGTCTTACAGAAACACTACTTGTTCCAAGTGTTTGATACACATGTTTAATGTATTAGAAGATGAGCATTCTATATATTCATAAAAATTGTAGCAGCTAAGATATACAAGGGAGAAAATGTCACCAAAACTGCAGCTGTTGAACTCTCGTTCTGTGAACAAGATATGGACCACCCCCCAAAAAAAGTCAGAAAAAACAAAGGCTGAGAAAATAGATTAGCAAGAGTTGCTAGAATTTCCAAATTTCTGTGGTAAAAGCATACAGTTCTCTAGTTAAACTAAAAATACAAAGAAGATGGCCATGTATGAAATAAAGTATAGACATAACTTATTTTATATTCTTGTGGGTCTTCTGCTAGCGCTATGGTTGAAAATGTTTAGCAGGAAGTTGAGGACCAAATAAATTGGCCTGTATGGAGACAAGTCCTTGAAAGTGGAGAGAACAAAAAGAGGGAAAAGAAGTAGAGAAGCACAGTGGAAGAGATCAACTGGGCACACCCTCAGTGAGATCAGCTTGACAGCAGACTGGTCTTCCCAAACTTGGATTCTTGGCTATGCTGATATGCATTATTAGATCCAAAATAGTGATTATGGCATCAGGGTTTCTCAGTTTACTCAAAACAGAATTCCTTCATTACAATGTTCCTTATGAAGGAAACACAAATGAATATCAGACCCTTTATTTGCAAACATTATGTGTGATGACTATATGCTAGATCTGGGGATTCTCCAGCGAGGAGTGTTCTGCCTGTGTTTTCTATCCATACTTAGAAGCATGTGGAAATGGGGGTGGACATTTTTGGTTACCCTGATGACTGGCGGATGGGGAAGGGAAAAGTATATAGGTGAGTGTTCTGCTTTTTCACACATCAAGGACTGCTGCCTTTCCCCTCGGGACCAATACTGACCCTACTTAAAAACACCCTGAGAAACACATTTTTGAGGTTGCTTTTAAGGACAGCCTTACTCAAACACATGGATACTTGTTGGAATTTGTTGTTAGTTCTCTTGCATGCTTGTTAAGCAGTGGTTGTTTATATCACGTAAACAGATACACATATTTGATGCTTATTGGCCCAGGTAAAAATAAATATGAACAGAAAAGAATATTCAGTATAGATCAACTGTATGGCACACAGAAATAAATGGCTTCTGAAAATCTTTTCTCTGATCCCTTATTTCACTTTCCTAAGTCCATCACTGAACGTTTTGTAATTATAAAACAAAGTACAATTCCTTAAACTTGTATTCAAGGTCCTCCCACTCCCCTTTTGCAGACTTATTTGTCCATTAACATTCTCCAGGCATTCTCATGCCCTAACCAATTTATTCATTATTCTCCTACATTCCTTTCATTTTCTTGCCTCTGTACATTTACGCAAAGTGTATCAGCTGTCTGGAATTTCCTTTTTTCTTTTTACATGTCCAGTTCTAACCTACTTTATTCCAGGCCAAAAATTTTTCTTAATTCTATTTCCTGTGATTAAAAAACTCTCCCTTTTTGAAACTCACTGCTAACTGTTTTCGGGGCATTTCTAATGATATTTGGTATTCTCTATTCTGTGTTATATGTATTTTTAAATATATATTTGTAAATATATATATATATATATATATATTTGAATTGGAATCTCATTCTGTCGCCCAGACTGGAGTGCAGTGCCACTCCCAGCCACCGCAGACTCGATCTGCTGGGCTCCGGTGATCCTCTGGCCTCAGTCTTCCAATTAGCTGGAACTACAGGCATGCGCTACTATGCCCGGCTAATTTTTTATTTATTGTAGAGATGAGGTCTCGCCAAGTTGCCCAGGCAGATCTCCAACCCGCGGGCTCAGGCAATCCACTCACCTCAGCCTCCCAAAGTGCAGGATAGCAGGCTGAGTCACCGAGCCCAGCTGTAAATGTATACTTTATAGTTATTTATCTTTCTAAATTATAAACACTTAATGAAATGGATATTTATCTTAATCATCTTCGCAAGCTCACAGTATCTTAGAGTCTTCTCCCACATAGGTGAGTGGTTGCTCCCTCAGTTAGCAGTTGCTAAACGAATATTGAGGTCTTAAAAGTCAGCCTTAGGGAATTTAGGTAGCTGATGGGATTGGTGATTGAGGAAAGGCATTAGTAACACTTCCAAGCCTATATGCACTTTGTCAGTGACTTCTGAATTGTCTTTAGCAGTACTCTGGTTTCAGTTTCTACATACCCCAGTTATACTATCATGTCTACAAGTGGCAAGTTGATTCTTGAAAGCTATTTTTCTCTAATGATCTTTAAGTCTCTGATCATTGACCTTGTGTCATAACAAATGGTAATGCTGAATCAGTTTAACAAATCATTTCGTGAAGATTTCCCCTTTGTTCTGTGATTAATAATTCAGTTAGCTACTGTTTCCTTTCTTCATAATTTCTAGGTTATTCATAGCCCTTCTTATAGTAATCTCTTCCTAACTAGAAAATGTCAGAAATTTCTTTTTCGCTTCTTCAAACAAATGGATAGCTCTTTTGTAGCTTTTCTTCTGCTAATCTACTTTCCAAATATTTCAATCATACTTGTGCTTCCATAGGCAAGTGTACCTTCATTATTTGAAACTTCAGTTTTTTGAACAAATAAGATGCTGAGTAATCCAGACTGCAAGTGGAATCCTAAAGCAACAGGTCAGAAACTAATAAACTGAGAGATTGTCAGAGTCACAAAGTCCACCAAAATAAATGTGCCCTTGTAAAACTTTGAAGTCACCATGGAAATGAACTTTAAGCATTTCTCAGCATTCAATATATTTCTCTTTTCTGACATTCATCTTGTTTTGCAGGTATACTAGCCATGTTTCTGTTTAACCGGCTCCCCTTAAAAACGGTTAGTTCTGCATGGCTGAAACCAAATATCAAACATGATTGGAAAGAGATAGGGTGACAATGCTGGAAAGAACAGTCTGAAAGCTTATGAGTTGTGCTTCAAAAATAAGGCAACACATTCACTTTTTCTCTTGTTAGTCATTTTGTCCAGTTGATTCCGAAACCTTTGTCTATTAATTGATAGGCTTGCTGTCCTGCATGGACCTCTTGGCATTCTGTGGGTAAAGCCCCTCCTCCCCCGCCCTAAAAAGAAAAAAAAAACAACAATTCTCTCCTTAGCATCCATTATACTTTATTGTTGTCTGCTTTTTGACATTTAACAATGATCTCACTCTCACCAGTAAGGTCGTTGAAGAAAAGCATAATAAAGATCCTGCTCTCTCCTTAGATGCAATCTCTTTAAATACTTGTCTTTCTGTTGTTTCGATCTCTTATAGGGAAAACATTTTGTGAACTTTTGAATCCTTGTCAACAAATGGATTTCTATTTGTCTTTTTATAATTGATAATATATGCATATTCTTTTGCATCATTATCAACACAATATAAGAAACTTATCTGGTGGGCTGAACTGTGCCACCCAAAACAGATGTCCGAGTTCTAATCCACAGTATCTGTGAATGTGATCTTATTTAGAAATCTGGTCTTTGTAGATGTAATTAAGAGGAAATTATCTTGGGTAGTCCTTAAATCCAATGTCCAGCGTCCTTATAAAAGTACAGAACCAAAGATTGGAGACAGAGAAAATAGCAGGAGGGACATGTGGATACAGAGGCAGAGAATGGAGTTATGCCCCTCAAGCCAAGGAGCACCAAGGAAAGCCAAAGTCCTTAGTACGGGGAGAGAGGCATGGAACAGATTTTCTCTCAGAGCCTCATGATGGAACCAGCTCTTCTAATCTTCATTTTGGATTTTTGGCTTCCAGAACTGTGAAAGAATAGTTGTTTTAGCCACCTAGAGTATGGCAAAATCTGTTGAAAAATTTGTTTTACCTAACATGTAATAATTATTTCTTCCTATTAAAAACATCTTCTCAGAACTTTTTGATGTCTCATTGAAAAACAATGTCTAAGATGCACATGCCAACACATTAATTTTGTTTCTTTTAAGCTCTTCTTAATTTGAGCACAATAATTACCAAGTCAGTCATTTATCTCAAAGTGACTCTCTAGTTGAAGTCTTTTTGGATAGTGAAGATTCATGCAAATAAAGATGTTTCTTAGTTCTTAGTTACTATTTCTCATATCTGATTTTGATTATGCTTGAGAGATGGCATAATTATGAAGATTAATTAGTAGTCAGCAGAATAAAGTCATATTTCCTCACATCAGCAATATGTCAGTACCAAAATACTGAAGCTTTCAGAGAAATGAGATAAAAAATGTTCAGTGCTTGTTAGGTCAGATAGCTCAATGAAAATGTTCCATTTTTATGTGCATGCTGATTTGCAAAAATATAAGAGAAATAGTAAGATGAAGGGGATGAAGATTCATTAAGTTTGTTAAAACTCATTAATTGCTCATTAGAAAGGAACACATCAAATTCAAATTAAAAACATTCAGCTATTTTTTTCTTACTGATTAATAATGAAAGAGAACATATTGGCTGGGTGTGGTGACTTATATCTGTAGTCCCAGCACTTTGGGAGAAAGAGGCAGGAGGCTTGCCTGAGCCCAGGGTTTTGAGACCAACCTGGGAAATGTGGTGAGACCTTGTCTCTACAGTAAATCGAAAATTAGTTGGGTGTGGTGGTGCACACCTGTAGTTCCAGTTACTTGGAAGGCTGAGGTAAAAGGATCACCTGAGCTCAGCAGGTTAAGTGTGCAGTGACTGTGAGCATGCCACTATACTCCAGCCTGGATGACAGAGAGAGACTCTGACTGAAAAAAAAGGCATTTAAAGGAACAATGATATTTAGGAACTTTATTTTGGGTAGACCTAGGTGATAGGTATTTCTCTTCATAAAATCAATTTAACAATACCACCAGCAACAATAACAATAGCTGGTTAGTTTACTTTGGAAAAGCATTAATTCATTTATTTTGCCAGCACTACTGATGGGCATGTTATAGCCAGATTGTGAGAAAAGAGAATCACCAGCACACCAAATTTGAATTTTGAGTCCTTTATTAGCATGCAGTAAGAGTAGACTCACTCTGAGAAGCTCTTGGCCCTGAGAAAAATTAGAAAGAAGTTTATAAAGGCAAAAACTGCAAGTGGGCTACACAGCAGGGGGCTGAGGGAGCAAGGAGCTAAAAACAAAAGGGAACAAAATATAGGAATGAGATATGGGGATGTGGCAAGGGGAATTTTGCAAGTAACAATATCTTGGAGCAACATTTAATTTCGGTTAGCAAAACATACAATTACACGGGATTTGTGACTAGGGAGTTTCCAAATAGTCAGTGAGAATAGTCAGCGTGCACAGCTCAGGAGAACAAAGTTGTGGGTCCGTAGTCATGGGAATGTTACAACAATCACACATATACATTGGGGGGTTCATTTTTAGGTCAGGCAGGCAACGAAGATGGAGGATTTTAACAAAATGGAGTTGCCTATGTCAAGCAAGCTATTGCAATTATTTTATATATTTCATTAGCTATTTCAACATGGACTTCCTATGTGGCCCAACACTTCATAATGACCCAAACTGAGATCCTTGAGGGAACCAGCTATGAACAGTGTGCTGAATGACACCAGAACCTGACATGAATGGAGCAAATGAGTCATGAACATCCTTGGCAAGTCATATTTGTAATATTCAGTTTTTGAACACTTGGATGGAATTAGAGTATATAATACTGAGTGATCCTTCACAGAAACAAAGATCTGAGTATCACATGTTCTCACTCATAAGTGGCCCTTGAACAACTATTATACTACTATAAAGCTACAATAATCAAAACAGCTTGGTATTGGTACAGGAACAGGCAAAGATACCAATGGAATAGAATTGAGATTCCAGAAGCAAAACCTCAATTTCTCAACCATACTTCCAAGCATATCACATTAAAAACAACATGCTTCCTGAAGCAGGTATTGACTTTCTGCCTTTATTGTTTGGTAGAATACAATATATGTAACCCTTCCTTTGGGCAGCTAACAATGGCAATATTAGAGTACCATATATATACTTTACAGGTGAAATGTGGGGGAATTTCAGTAGTCTTCAGAGTAGAATAAAGAGCCAAGAGCACCAAGAAATAAAACAGTGTTAATTTTTAAAATTCTATTTCATGGTGAAGGCAAAATTAGATGACATTTAAAATTATCGATATTAAATGGGGAGGGTCCCCTGTTATTTGCCCTATGCATCTTGATAATATGAAAAATTGTTTACTGTGCTAATCAGGAAATTTGCTTTAAATAGGATTAGAGGTTCTTGGCCAATGGGAGTCCAACATTATCTTTTGCTTAGACAAAAGGTGGATATTTTATAGAAGAGTATAGTGTCATATATTTATGGAGAAATTAGTCTATGCAAGATACAACACTGACTTATTCCAATATAACTTGGCTATGGGACATTTCTTAAAAGTTTTCTTTGTCCATGCAATAAAAAGGCATGCTTTATGGAAAAACATGATTTGAGATTTGCATTTCTATGGAGTATTATAGATGGCATTTTATGTTAAAAAATATATTGAATGCCAAAGATGGGAAATCCTGTGTCAGTTACTGCTAATGACTTTCAGATCATCACACTTCATATCTTTTCCCCTAACTCAGTTCTTGCTTCTTTGTTAGTTTTCCATGAGTCAGCAAAATTAAAGACAAAAAATGTGGAATCACATAACCAATAACTCCTTGGTATTAATTAATTCAATCAAAAAAATTTTTAATGCATATTCTTTATTTTAAAATTGTGGGGTATAGTTAAGGGTTAGGTATATAAATATGCATTGGGCAGGTACCCTGGTTGATGAGGTGTGCCCCCCCATCCCCAGACAGATATTGACTACCATTGATCTCACCTCCTTCCCCTCCCTGCCCCCCCCCATAGTTTCCCACCACTGTCAATCCTTTTCTTATAGTATTACTATAGTTGTTCAAGGGCCACTTATGAGTGAGAGCATGTGATACTCAGATCTTTGTTTCTGTGAGAGATCACTCAGTATTATAAACTCTAGTTCTATCCAAGTTGCTGCAAAACTCATGATTTTGTTCTTTTTCATGGCTGCATAATATTCCATTGTGTATACGTACCACATTTTAAAAATCCAATCCTCTTTTGATGGACAGCATGGTTGGTTCCAGGGTCTTGCTGTTGTGAACAATGCTGAGATAAACATCTGTGTGCAGGTAACTTTTCTATAGAGTGATTTGAGTTCTTCAGGTTATATTCCCAGTAGGGGGATTGTGGGGTCATATGGGAGGTTGATATTTAGAGCTTTTAGGAATCACCACACTGCTTTCCACAGAGATTGCACTAGTTTACACTCCCACCAACAGTGTAGAAGTGTTCCCTTTATACCACATCCTCTCCAGCATCTGTTTTTTTGAGTTTTGATGATGGTCATTCTGACTGGAGTTAGGTGGTATCTCAGTGTAGTTTTAATTTGCAACTCCTTGATGATGAGTGAGGTTGAACATTTCTTCATATATCTGTTGGCCGCTTGTATGTCTTCTTTTGAGAGTGTCTGTTCATGCCTTTTGCCCATTTTGTAATGGGGTTGTTTTTTTCTTTTCAGCACATTTGAGTTCCTTGTAGATCCCAGATGCTAGGCCTTTGTTAGACATGGAGTTGGCAAATACTTTTTCATGGTCTGTGGGCTGTCTCCCTGCTCTCTTGATGGTTTTTTTGACTTTGCCGAAGCTTGTCAGTTTAATGAGGTCCCTCTTGTCTATCTGATCTCTTATGGCCTGGGCACTTTGAGTTTTGCTCAGGAATTGGATGCCAGTTCCAATTTCCATAAGGGTGTGACCTGCATTTTCTAAAGTCCTTATGGTTTGAGGTTTTACTTTTAGGTCTCTAATCCATTTAGAGTTAATTTTTGTGTGGGGGGATAGATAGGAGTCCTGTTTAAATCCTCTGCATGTGGTCAGCCAGTTTTCCCAGCACCATTTACTGAGTAGATTGTCCTCCCCGCAGTGGTGGTTGGTGGAGGCTTTGTCGAAGATGAGTTGGTTAAGAAATTGAGGTTTTGCTCCTGGAATCTCAGTTCTATTCCATTGGTAAGTGTGCCTGTTCCTGTAACAATACCAAGCTGTTTTGATTATTGTAGCTTTATAGTAAAGTCTAAAGTCTGGTAGTGTGATACCTCCTGCTCTTTTTTTTTTTTTTTTTTTTTCTGAGGATTGTTCTGGCAATTCTTGGTCCTTTGTGTTTCCATATGAATTCCTGTATTGTATTTTCTAGATCTGAGAAGAATGTTGCTGGTAATTTGATGGGTATTGCGTTAAATCTGTAGATTGCCTTAGGTAAGATGGACATCTTAACAATGCTGATTCTTCCAGTCCATGAGCATGGGATATTTTTCCACTTGTTTGTGTCATCTTTGATTTCTTTGAGCAGAGTTTTGTAGTTTTCATTGTAAAGGACTTTCACATCTCTGGTTAGGAAGATGCCAAGGTATTTCTTTTTTTTTTTGTGGCAATTGTGAATGAGATTATGCTTTCTATTCAGTTTTCTGTTTGTTTATTATTGGTGTAAAGAAATGTGATTGTCTTTTGCACATTTATTTCATACCCTGAGACTTTGCCAAAGTCCTTTATCAGTGCAAGGAGGTTTTTGACAGATTCTCTTGGGTTTTCAAGGTACACAATCATGTTGTCTGCAAAGAGAAATAACTTGGTTTCCTCTTTTCCTATTTGAATACCCCGATCACCTTCTGTTTTCTGATTGCTCTAGCCAGGTCTTCCAATACTATATTGAACAGGAAGGGTGAGTGTGGGCATCCTTGTCTTGCTCCAGTTTTCAAGGGAAATGGTTCCAACTTTTGTCTATTTAGGAGTATGCTGTCTGTGGGTTTCTCGTAGATGGCTATTACTATTTTGAGGTATGTTCCACTTATTCCTAGATGTTTGAGGGTTTTTATCAAGAAGGGGTGCTGGATTTTATCCAAAGCTTTTTCTGCATCAAATGATAAATTTATGTGGTTTTTGTGGTGACATCTGTTGATGTATTTAATTACATTTATGGTTTAACGAATGCTGAACCAGCCTTGCATCCCAGGGATGAATCCTACTTGGTCATGATGAATGATTTTTGAGATTTGTTGTTGAATCTGGTTTGCTAGGATCTGGTTGAGAATTTTAGCATCTATGTTCATCAAAGATATTGGCCAGTAGTTCTCTTTCTTTGTTGGGTCTTTACTGGCTTGGGTATTCATGTGATGTTAGCTTCATAAAATGATTTGGGG
>CAUYQG010121215.1:0-36253 GCA_963574415.1 Tarsius wallacei | reverse complement strand
GAGATCCTTCCGCCTCAGCCTTCCAAGCAGTTGGAACTACAGGCGTGCGCTACCACGCCCGGCTGATTTTTTGATTTATTGTAGAGATGAGGTCTCGCTTGCCCAGGCGGGTCTCGAACCCGTGGGCTCAGGCAATCCACTCACCTCAGCCTCCCAAGGCGCGGGATAACAGGCTGAGCCACCGAGCCCGGCTTGAAACTTTATTTTTAAAAAATTTTTTTTCTCCTGTTTTTCAGATTGGATAATTTTAATTAATCTCTTTTCAAGTTTATGGACTCTTTCCTCTGTAATCTCCATTTTGTTATTGAGACACTGAGTGAATTTTTTATTTCAGGTAATATATTTTTCACTTCTAACATTCCCATGCAATTCTTCTACATATTTTCTATTTCTCTGCTGAGAACTCTCTGTCTTTCTTTTCATTTCTAGAGTGTTCACTTTTACCTCATGGAGCATGGTTAGAATAGCTGCTTTAAAGTCTTTTTTGGATCATTCCAGCATCTGAGTTATTGAGGTATTGCCATCTGTTGATTGCCTTTTCCTTTGAGACTTGATTTGATTTTTAGTTCTTGGAATGCTGAGTATTTTGGGGTTGTATCTTGAATACTTTAAGGAATCATATGCAAGTCTCTGGGCCCTCTATTAGAACCCTCTTAAGAATGTTACCCTTTTTGTTTTGGCTGGCATTTATCCTCATTGGTTCAGATCACGAGCTGTGTCCCTGAGCCGTGGACTGTGTCAGGTCCATTCTCAAAGCTTTTGTGTGCTGAATGGGTTTTTCCCACACTTGTGCTGCTCAGCTTGGAAGTAAACCAAGATTTGTGTTGTATCATACACAGGGTGGAAGACCCTCCTCCAGCTCTCTGCTCTCCGGGAATCCCCTACTCACTGTGGCTCCCATAAGCCCCTTTTGCTAGTCCTCCATTTAGACAGCCAGGGTCTTTCTCAGAGTTTGAGTTCCCTGTGCTGCCATGTAATTTCACACAACAAGGGCCTGGCTCAGGGCAATGCAGCAAGAGAAAAGAAAAAAAAAATACGAGAAGGATCTTATATACATGTGCTTGGGACCACTGAGTCCCTGTGCCCAGCTCCTCTGTCTATAAATGCAGGGTCTCTTGCAGGATCTTAGGTACCATTATGCTACGAGCACTGCCACCACAAGGCAGGTCCAGGACAGGGTTGGGAGAGAAAAGAGGGAAATGGGGCTTTTTCACACACATTGCAGCTTGCAAGGGGGAAAGAGCAGGCTTCTCAAGGTTTTTGGTCTCTGTGTCCATGGCACAGTTGTGAAGCTCAATTCATCCTCATGTTAAAACTGTAGGGTACAGCCGGAAAGAAGAAAAAGAAAGAAAAAACTATCACATAAACTTCACTGTACCAGTTATCCTTCAAGTTCTGACTTTCCTTCCATACCCAGTTACTACGGTGAGCTTTTCCGAATCCTCCAGGAATAGCTGTTTGTATTCTGTCCAGCTGTAACGAAAGGGAAAAATGAACGTACTACATCTTGGCCAGCCTCAGAAGTCTCAGCAAACACTATTCTGATTTTACAGGTGAAGAACCTGAGTCCTGGTGAAGTTAACATGCCCAGGACCCCCGTGATGGGGTGGGAGCTCACGAGCACCCAATTCCAAACTATCCTTACCCACCATGCTTGTGCCAGTCGCTGGGATAATGAGGCCTGCTGCACATCGTTGGGGGAGAAGCCCATCTCGTAGCCCTGGTGAAGGGGAAGCTTGGGACAACCTGGCCACCCACACTCACAGTCCCCTTCAGCTGTGCTAGAGTGACAGCTTGATAAATAACAGCTGGCCAAAGGCTAGGAAATTGTCTGAGGTGGCCTGGAGTGCCCGACCAGGAGCACTCGATGGGTGGCAGGTCCTTGCTGTAAGTCTGGAGTGGGAATTAGAGAAAGTGCCAGACAGTGAGGCAAAGAGAGCTGAAAGTGAGAGGAAGGACCACAGACAGGCCTTTGCACAGAGAGCAGGACTGCTGAGGGGCACAGACCAGGTAGCAGGGCCCTTGTCAACCAGACTGTGACCCAACACAGGGAGTGACTCCAGGGGCTTTCCTCAGTCATCACGCTCTTGCTACTCACTGTCTCAAGTTTACAGCCAAAACAGATTTGGAGACCCCCCCCCCCACTCCCCCAGGATCTCTTGACAAAATCTCTCTCCAATCTCTATGTACCTGAACTCAAAAATCAAAGAACGTTCATACAAAGGGCCGGATTGGAGGCTCTAGGATCAAACCCCTGCCTTTAGATGCTAATGCTGCTCCTTCATAATTGTGTGCCGGGTGCCGTGGCTCAAACCTGTAATCCCAGCACTTTGGGAGGCAGAAGCAAGAGGATTGCCTGAGTTCAGGGGTTTGAGACCAGCCTGGGCAACTTGGCGAAGCCTTGTCTCTACAATAAATCAAAAAAATTAGCCTAGCATGGTGGTGCACAGCTGTGGTTCCAGCTACTTGGAAGGCTGAAGCGGAAGGATTGCCTGAGCCCAGCGGGTTGAGGCTGCAGTGGCCTTGAGCATGCCTCTGCACTCCAACCTGGGCGACAGAGTGAGACTCCAACTCAAAAAAAAAAAAAAGAAAGAATCCCAAAAGAAAAAAACTAGTTAATATTCAGATTTTTATGTTCAAAGTAGACTTTGCAGCAAGACAGTAAGCTTGGAAGGCAGGTTTGTAATGGGGCTTGTGATGGCTCCTTCGGCTTCCTTTAGGCCAGGTGTGATTCCTCCCCAGGACCTTTATGTGCATTAGCCTCTTTACTCATTTTATCCCAGGAGACAGTGAGAGGAAAGGCAGAGATTGAGGAGGTTAGATACCTGGGTTTACCTTCCCATGATTCCAGTCCAGGGCTGGTAGGGGCTGTTTTGAAAATACTCCAACAGGTAGGGGAACCTCAAGGGCAGGGCACACCTGTGTCAACAGGAGGGGCTTATGTGGTTTAGAGAGAGGAGCAGCACTGCCAGACTGTGTTGACCCCTTACGCTTCCCAGGTAATGCAGAGGCTGAGGTATGAGCTGACACGCCTGTTACAGGGCCCACAGGGGGGACTGGTGGCCTCACAGCAGACATGTGAGTGACGGCACACACTAGGGCAGCAACTCAGAGTCAGGAAGCACCTTGAGCTGTATCCAGTCCAGGGAACTAATGGTGAGTCACATCTGCCAACTCGAACCACAATGGCCTGTGGACACAACACGACACTCCAGGCAGGGATCTGGTTCTGGGACGTCAAGACCAACCAGGGTCCACCAAAAGTGGGAAACTCCAGAGACCCTCCTGATTTATAAAAAAATCCCAAAAGGCCACATCCTTAGGGTATACCAGCCAGCCCCTGCATAGACTTGCAGTCCACTAGGTCTGCATATCCTAAAGCTTTGAGCTTGGGATAAGGCAGCTCTAGGCCAGCAACACCCCAGACCTTGTCACATGCAGATAAAATCTACTGTAAGACGTTGCACCACGTGGTACCTTCAGTGTATTCCTATAAATCTCAAAATATCATCCAGAACAAAATCAAAGAAATCAGACCACATCAGGAATGAAGACTCCATGGGTGAGAGCCTACAGAAGTAACAGAACAAACAACAGAAACCTACAAAGACCATAAAACAGCCCTGGTCGTCATGTTCAATAAGTCAAATGTGAAAATGTCACCTGGAAACTGAAAGCTATTAAAAAAGACATAGGAGATTTGAAGATAATCTAAGAGAAATGCTAGAGCTGAAAGCAGAAATAATTAAAATTAAGACTTAAATGAAAAAAAATTAAATGGGTGGACTTAACCAGCATATCAGACAAATCACTCGGCGGCGGCGGGGGGGGGGGTAGGTGGACTGGAAGATAGAATAGAAGGAACTATGGAGAATATGGCACAAGGAGACAAAAGCTGGGAAGGGCAGGAAAGAAGGTAAGAGGCAAAGGTAGTAAAATAGTTCAATATATGTCAAATGGAGTTCTTGAAGGATGGGTGATAGAGAATGGGGCAGAGGAAATATTAGAAAGGATAATGGCTTAGAATTTTGCAGATCTGATCAGTGACATTAATATTCAGATTCAGGAAGTCCCCAAATCCTTAGCTATTCCATAATGAAACTATTAGACAGCCAAAGACTAAGAGAAGTTCTTAAAGGCAGCCATAGAAAAAAGTCAGATTGCTTCAGAGCAGGAGGTAGACTGATAGCTGACTTTTCAAGAGCCCCAACGAAGCAAGACCAGAAAGATTCCACAGAAGACCAAGGATCCCGACTCCTCTGCTGCCCCAGAGTCATAAGAGCCCCTCCCCCACATATGCAGACACCAACTCCAGAAAGGGAGCTGTGGTGGAAGACTGAGCCATCTAAGAAGTCTGGCACTCAATCTGGAGACACAGCCTCACCTAACAGGTCCTGTTTTAATTACTGCAAAGAACTAGGCCAAAGCTAGCTTTTGTCCCTAATGGTCTATGGTGAGGCTGGGTGTGGTGGCACATGTCTTTCTTTCCCTTGCTCTGCAATTATACAAAGTAGAGAGAGTGAGGAAGTGGAGTTTAGCAGAAGCAAGCCCTAGATACCAGGAGAAGTAGCCTCCGAAAGTGGTGGGCCCCATTTGTGTTGGGCCCGGGACAAGGTCCAGGTATCAGCTTGTAAGCTGTTGGCCACCTAGGGTCCTCCTTGTAGATGTCTGTGAGATGTGTTCTTCCTTTTTCCATGTATATTCTTGAAACCACATGCTTCTACAATTTTTCAGGGGATTTGTATACCATGTGGCTATATCCTTTATTATGAATGTGTTAGGAAGTTCCTGATGCTGATGCTAATACGCTATTTCCTGAGGTTCCCAATACTATTCCAAGAGTATGATCTATTCTGTGATATAATCGAATAGATATACTGGTAAGCTCTGATAATAAGTTTCAATAGCTAGATTATATACAAGACAGAATGCATTTTATATCTAAGCAATGCCTGACAAAGTGATGACCACAATCATTGATTTAGGTGTGATTTTCCCTTCCTTTTATCTAAAAGAAGCAAGGATCACTTATCTTGTAGGGATTTAGTGTTGGTTATCGTTTAATGTTATGATAAAAAGAAAAACTCTGTGTTCAAAATTCAGATCCATCTAAATAATAATCCATTAACAATAATCAACTTAAAAAATCACAGAATTTAGGCCTGGTGTGACAGCTCACACCTGTAATCCCAGCACTTTGGGAGACTGAGGCAGTAGGATCACTTGAGCCTAGAAGTTCGAGACCAGCCTGAGCAACAAATTAAAAAATAAAAAAATTAGCTGGGTGTGGTGGCACACGCCTGTTGTCCCAGCTACTTGGGAGGCTGAGGTGGGAAGATTGCCTGAGTCCAGAAGGTCTAGGCCGTGGGAACCATGATTGTACCACTGCACTCTAGTCTGGGGGTCAGAGCGAGACCCGACTCAAAACAAAATTCACACAATTTATAAAGTTAGAAAGGACAGGAGACTTTATATCTTAGAAAGAGTGATAGCCTAGCCTGTTAGGTGGCCATCCTAACAGACTGGGAAGCTACTTTGGAAAAACTCTCTCAAACTGTTTTTCCTTCTGTTTTCATACCACAGCAATTATGAAAACAGAAGAAGACTTCTGTTACCAAATGTGGGGTTTCTCCTTTCTCCCCATCACCAAGCAGTGGACACCAACTAGGTGTCCTCCAATCGAAATTCCAACACTATCAACCTGGAGATAGTATCAGGTCCCACAGGGTGAGGGCTCAGTCCCCAAGACTGTTTCCACACACACATCAGTCTCAAGTTTGGACTTCTGGAACTTCTGACCAACTGGCTTCAAGTTGGGATTCTCATGATCACCTCTTTGGGTTTAGCTAATTTGCTGGAGTGTTCACGGAACTCAGGGAAACAGATTTGTCGATTTATTGTAAGGGATCGTGTGAAAAATACAGATGAAGAGATGTGTAATGCAAGGTACGGGAGATGGGGCATAGAACTTCCATGCCCTCCCTGAGTGCCACCACTCTACAGGAAACTCCACATGTTCAGCTATCCAGAAACTCTCTGAACCCAGTCCTCTTGATTTTTTTTTTTTTTGAGTCGGGGTCTCATTCTGTCACCCAGCTTGCAGTGCAGTGACACTATCATGGCTCACCACAGCCTTGACCTTTTGGGCTCAGGTGATCCTCCCATGTCAGTCCACAAGTAGCTGGGACTACAGGCACACACCACCATGGCTGGTTAATTTCGGGTTTTTTGTAGAGATGAGGTCTCATTATATTGCCCAGGCTGGTCTCAAACTCCTGGGCTCAAACCATCCTCCTGCCTCAGCTTCCTAAAGTGCTGGAATTACAGGTGTGAGCTACTGTGCCCAGCTTCTCTTGGGTTTTTACGGAAGCTTCATGACTTAGCATATCAGTCCCAGAGTATAGGGCAGGAACCTCTCTGGAGAGGGCCGTTTTTTGTTTGTTTGTTTGTTTTTTGAGTCGGAGTCTCACTCTGTCACCCAGGCTAGAGTGCAGTGGCATGCTCACCGCCACCACAGGCTCAAAATGCTGGACTCAGGTGATCCTTCCACTTCAACCTTCCAAGTAGCTGGAACCACAGGCATGTACCACCACGCCCAGCTCATTTTTTGATTTATGGTAGAGACAAGGTCTTGACAAGTTGCTTAGGCTGGTCTCGAACCCCTGGACTCAAGCAATCCTCTCACCTCTGCCTCCCAAAGTGCCGGGATTACAGGTGTGAGTCACCGTGCCTGGCCCTGGGGAGGGTCTTAAGACCACAATTAGAAGGCAGGGAAAAATTAGAGGCCTGCACTGGGGCAGGTGAAAGGAGGGCAGGAGAAGATCAGAGAGATTCTATTTCTGAGGCCTGACCCTGAGGCCTGACACATCCAGCTTTGTAACAGAAGACTGTAACAAGGGCTATGGGAGTTATGATCTAGAAACTGCAGGCAAAAACCATTATCTATAGTTTAACACCACAGAAGCGTAGCCTCCAGCAGAGACCATTAGCAGGCACTTCAAAGGAGGAGTGGTTGAGGTAAGAGCTGTATGCTGAGTCAGTTGTCTAAACATACATATTCAACAGGTTACAGAAGGAGCTATGAATATTCATGAAGATAGCCCTGATGCAAGCATATTGTACAAACATGTATGTAATATATGATCCATATTCACTTTCAGGTGGAGATGTAACATTTAAATCTATTATAATTAGGCCCTATACATCAAAAAGTCTTTCCAGGACACAAAGGCACTTAAGTGTGCAGCCTCTGTAAAGCAGCCAGAACCAGTACATGGTCAGTGATCTTCTTATTGAAGAAAGTTACCAAATGTGGGGGTCAGTCTTTTGTCCAATCAAAGCTGTATTTATGGATTGTGGAACAGGGACTGGGGTCAGTTAGTCAGCTTCTGGTGGTCAGTTAGCTGCAGTTATTTCAATAATGCTTACCTCCAGGCCAGTGCTTGTTTAGCTGCCTGAGAAAAAGAAAAACTTTGTAGCAGTTAGAACATGTTTTATTTATTTTTATTTTTAATTTTAAAGATGTGGGGTACAATTCAGCATTAGGTATACAAATGTTCATTACACAGGTGCCCTTGTTGATCAGGTGTGTCCCCCCCGCCCCTAGCGGGTTCCCACTGCTGCCAATTCCTTTCTTATAGTATTATGATAATGGTTCAAGTCCCACTTATGAGCAAAAACATGTGGTACTCAGTTCTTTGCATCTGAGAACATGGTTTATTCTTTAAGTGTAGGGGTGTGTAACTTAGTCCTTGCCTGGCATGGCCTTAGGTCCTGTTTATAATTTGGTATTTTATTTCCACAGAGAGTCCATTCTGTCAGTCTCATGATCTCTTTTTTAACACTGATGCTGGTCAATTATTTTGTCTTAACCACAAAAAGGAGTGGATATAAGAAGCCATGTCTGATTTTCCAACCTACCATGGCTGGCAACTCAGTTTTCAAGGTTTTTCTGGGGTTCCCTTGGTCAATGAAGAGTTTCGTCTAGTTGGTTGGGAAGCTCTGGATTTTATTTTTAGTTTACACAGCCAACAACATTATTTTATTTTATTTTATTTTTTAGGTGGGTTCACACTCTGTTGCCCAGGTTGGAGTACAGTGGCACGCTCACGGCCACTGCAGCCTCGACCTCCTGGGCTTAGATGATCCTTCCACCTTGGCCTTCCAAATAACTGGAACCACAGGCATGCGCCACCACAACCAGCTAATTTTTAAATTTATTGTAGAAATGAGGTGTCGCCATGTTGTCCAGGCTGGTCTCAAACCCCTGGGCTCAGGCAGTCCTCTTGCCTCGGCTACTTGGAAGGCTGAGGCGGAAGGATCACCTGAGCCCAGCAGGTTGAGGCTGCGGTGGCTGTGAGAGTGCCACTGCCCTCCCGTCTAGGTGACAGTGAGACTCCTACTTGAAAAATAAAAAGCATTATTTAAAAAAAAGTTGGCCAGGTGCGGTGGCTCATGTCTATAATCCCAGCACTTTGGGAGGCCAAGGCGAGAGGATTACCTGATCCCATGGGTTCAAGACCAGCCTAGGCAACTTGGCGAGACCTCATCTCTATAATAAATCAAAAAATTAGCTGAGTATGGTGGCACGTGCTTGTAGTTCCAGCTACTTGAAAGATTAAGGTGGAAGGATCACCTGAGTCCAACAGTTGAAGCTGCGATGGCAGGGAGTATGCCACTGCCCTCCAGTCTGGGTGACAGAGTGAGACTCCAACTCAAAAAAAAAAAAAAAGTCACCCAGTCTGTGGTATTTGTCATGACAGCCCAAACAAACTAATACACTATTTTTAAAATGAAAAGAGAAATATTACATTGTATTGGTTATTATACAAATTAATCTTTTTCTTTAATGTTCCATATTTAATTTGTAGTCACGATTAAAAAATAAACAAAACTTCCCTATGGCATCTATTTTAAGTTATCTCAAGAGCAATGTTTACATCTTTTTGTCTAGGTAATTGCAGGACAGACATTGGTTTATTTTCTTTATCTAAATTTAGCCTTACATCCCAGTGTGGTGGTGCTCACCTATAATCCCAGCTACTTTGGAGGCTGAAGTGAGAGGATCACTTGAGCCCAGGAGTTCAAGGCTGTAGTGTGTGATGATGACGCTTATGAATAGTTACTGTGCTCCAACCTGGGCAACATAGCAAAGCCCCATCTCTTTTAAAAAATTAACAGTTTTAATAATTTTTAAAAATTCAGCCTTATAGTTGTAATACTCCTACGTACTTTGCAATGCTGAGTCTACATACATAATGTTGGTCCATTAAAACACTCACCTAACAACTTCGTATTTACTTGTTTGTACTGTTCTTTTGACACAATGCGGTTTGAACTTTTCAGCAAGTTTTGTAAATGACTAAAAATGTCCAAATAGTCCTTTAATGCAATGTGGTATATATGCTAAGATCTCACCACTGAGGGTCTGTTACACTGTGAATAGTCTGCCATAGGTATCAATTATCTTCAATTTGGGCATTGCTGTAACTGTATACTGTGTACATGCCTCTATTTTTTTCTTTTCTTTTTTTTTTTGAGTTGAAGTCTCACTCTGTCACCCAGGCTGGAGTGCAGTGGCATGTTCACAGCCACTGCAACCTCGACCTGCTGGGCTCAGGAGATCTTTCTGCCTCAGACTTTCAAGTAGCTGGAACTACAGGCATTCGCCACCACACCCGGCTAATTTTTTGATGTACTGTAGAGATGAAGTCTTGCCAAGTTGCCCAGGCTGGTCTCGAACCTGTGTGCTCAGGCAATCCTGTCACCTCGGCCTTCCTCTATTTCCTATGATTAATTAATGATTAGATATATTGCTATCCTCCTGAAATCTTTTTTGAAATAATAGGCCATTTCTTTCTTTCTTTCTTTTTTGAGTAGGCGTCTCACTCTGTCACCCAGGCTGTAGTGCAGTGGCACACTCATGGCCACCATTGCAGCCTCGACCTGTTGGGCTCAGGTGATCCTACCACCTCAGCCTTCCAAGTAGCTGGACCCACAGGCATGCGCCACCACACTTGGCTAATTTTTAAAATTTATTGTAGAGACAAGGTCTCACCGAGTTGGCCAGGCTGATCTTAACTTGTGAGCTCAGGCAATCCTCTCACCTTGGCCTTCCAAAGTGCTGGGGTTATAGGCATGAGCCACTGCGCCTGGCCTAGGTCATTTATTTCTAGTCAGTACCTGCAAACACACACACACACACACACACACACACACACACACACACGCACACTCACACTCACTTCTAAACTGACTGCTAACCTGCGCAGGCCCTCACTACTATCGTCCGGAAATGGCAGTTTCTTGCCACATGTACTCTTCATAGGACAACTCACAACACGAAAGCTGGTTTCCTTGGAGCAGGTGAGAAAGTCAATAGCACAGAAGCTACAGTCTTTGTCACACAACCTCAAAGCCACCCGCCCATTGCTCTGTGATGTTCTGACCTTGAAAGCAAGTCACCAAGTTCAATCCACACTCATGAGAGGGTACTACACACAGGGTATGGAGCCAGAAGTCAGGATCACCAGGACAAACAGCAGGAGGGGCCTTCTGGCGCTCCTCTGACCTCCCAGAGTTGGTTGGTACCACCTGGCCTTCTGCCACCCCAGGACTCGTGGCATCCAGGACACCAGCCCTGAGCCCTGAAAACCAGGGAATCGTTCACCTGCCAGTGGGAAATAGGCAGGAATTCAGAAAGCAGGTCACCTGCGTATCCCACAGGAAGGAGACTTGGAAAGACTCAAAGGGGACAATCATGGTGTCCTGAAAGATCCACAAGATGGGAGGGGAGGAGGCAGGGAGCATTGAACCTCAAGTTGGCATTATAAGCCACTGCACAGGGCAGGCTGTCCAGGCTGTCTCCTGAGAGAAAGGGTGGCCCCAGAGAACATCCAATAAATAATAAAGGACCTGGCAGAATTTAGGAATGGACGAGCTCAGAGGCAGAGGCAGGAGGGTGGTCTCAGTCTGGAACACAGGCCTGAGGAAAGTCAGACAGGATGTCCCTCAGTCCCACCTCCTCTGTGAACGTGTGCTAGTTTCCTAGGGCTGCTATAACAGCACCACAGACAGAGTGACTTAAAACAACACATATTCATTATCTCACGGTTCTGGAGGCAAGAAGCGCAAAATCAAGGTGTCAATAGGGTGTGTTCCTTCTGGAAGCTCTGAAGGAGGATCTGTTCCAGGCCTCTCTCCTCACCACTCGTGGCTCTGGCAATCTCAGATGTTCCTTGCCTGTGGACACATTCCTCCAATTTCCGCCTCCCCCTTCCCATGGCTATTTCCCCTGTTTCTCTGTGCCTTAAATATCCCTCTCTTACAAGGGCACCAAACATTGAATTTAGGGCCCACCCTAAATCCAGGATGACCTCATCTCAATATCCTAAACTTATTTATATCTGCAAAGACCCCTTTTCCATAAGGCTGTGTTCTAGGTACCAGGGACTCAGGATGTAAACATGTCTTTTGGAGGGATATCATTCAACCTACCATAGAAACCTGACAATTAAGTTTGGGAACTCATCCTAGAAAAAGTGCTACATACCTCACTGCTGAATATCACTACAGTCACCTTCAAAGTACTCCCATTGGGAAGCTAAGTACTGATGCCAGTGCCTAGTCCACCCATCAAAGCAATTTTGGAATTCTTTTTCTGAAATGGCCATCAGAGCTGTTATCATATTACCCTTGATACCCTGAATGTCATCAAAATGTCTTCCTTTCAATATTTCCTTTATCCTCGGATAAAGAAAAAAAGTCATTGGGGGCCAGATCAGGTGAGTAAGGAGGGTGTTTAATACAGTTATTTGTTTACTGGCTAAAAACTCCCTCACAGACAGTGCTGTATGAGCTGGTGCATTGTCGTGATGCAAGAGTTCCTTCAGGATCATTTTTGTACACACTTTTCTCGTGCTGATTTTCAGTTAAGATTTTCCTGTTTTTCTAACAATGTTTATTTGGTCTGCTATGCTTCTCACATTCAGCTGATGATTTTGACACACAATTTGACAACTTTTTGCAATGTTTTTGTCAGTGCTGCTCATTACTGACTGTCCTGACCTCGCTTCATCAATGACCTCAGAAAAATGTTTAATCCATTTGTACACTGCCATTTTCCTCATGGCATTATCCCTATAAACAGTTCCCAATTTCACTCCCACTCTTGCCGAATTTAACAAGAAATATAATGTTTGTTCGTGTTCTAATTCAAGCTCTGACATTCTCACGACAGCACACAAAAACATGCAACAATAATAATGAATGCCCCTCAGCAAGACACCATCACACACTGCCATGAACACAGCTGTGAGACACTGATATACCAAGGTTATGAAACCTTACAGAGTTGTTTGTACAGTGCTGCCAACATAAGCACACGGTGGCAAGTTCGTTAACTTAATTGTCAGACCTTGTACATCTGTTTATGGGGACAGAGAAAGAGGAGGAAATTCATGAGGAGGAAATTCATTGAGATTCTGCTCAAATGTTACATCCTCACAGGAGCATCCCTGGAACATCCCCCTAAAATGCACCCCTGCCTACTCCTATATTCATTCAACACATGAGCCTGCTGTGTGCCAGGCACTGTCTTCACAACTACAGAAAGAGCAGGGACAAAGGGCAGACATCTCTTCCCTCCTGGAACTCAAATCCCAACAGGGAAACAGATAGTGAAGGAGAGACAAGAAAAATGTATATGCAGCTCAGGTAGTAATGAATGCCCAGGAAAAAGTCAAGTCCAGCCAGAGAAAGAGGACTGAGCTGTGATGTCAGGATTGGTGGCCAGGACAGGCCTTTTGAGAAGTGAACTCAGAGGATATCTGGGAAGGGCATCCCAAGCAGAGGGCACAGCCAGGGCCAAGACCCTGAAGGGAAGTGCCTGCCACAGCACAGGGTTTGGTGCCTGGTGTGTGCTCAGCAGGAGAGAGCAGGAAAAATGAGGTTGTGTGATGGGACCAACTGCAGGTCCTTCATGGTTAGGATATGGTCCTCATGCCAAGTGAAAAGGCACCACTGGGGAATCCACAAAGATACCCTCAGGTTTGATGAGCCATTAGAAGGACTCACAGAACTCAGAAAGCTGTTATACTCACAGGTGGCAAAGGATATAGATTAAAATTAGCAGGAGCAAAAGTTCATGGGACAGAGTCCAGGAGAGACCAGGCATGAGCCACCAGTTGTCCTCTTCCAGTACAGTCATGTGAACAATGCTCATTTTCCCAGAAATGATGTATGACAACGTGCACAGTGTGGTGCCAGCCAGGGAAGCCCACCAAGCCTTAGTGTCCAGGGTTTGTATTGCGTTAGTCACATAGGCATGGCTGACCTCCTGTGTGGCTGACCTTAGTCTCCAGTCCCTCCAGAGCTCTGTCAGGCTGATGCCACATGGCCCAAGGCTCCCTGACAAATCACATTGTTAGTACAGACTCTAGAGTGACCTGAGGCCTCAAGTAAACACAGACACTCAAACCAGGCAGGACATTCCAAGGGGTTAGAGTGTGTTTCCCAAGAGCTGGTCAAGGACCAGTTTCAGGGTGCAGGATTTGAATACCCCAAACCTTTACTGCACAGAGGGTCTGAGCAAGATCATCTGGTGCTGGTGGAGGCCAGGGCACAGGAAGTCCCTACTACAGAGGCTGGTCAGGAAAGGGTGATAGCAGTGGACACAGTGAAGGGTCAGATGCAGCCATACCAAAGGCTGGGGAGGAAGATGACCTGAATGACTCCGAGACCAGCAGGGCTGAGCCATCACCAAGTAAAGAAGGAAAGAACAGGAGTTCAGACAGAGACCTGGCAGTCACATTTGAAAGATAAGGTAAAGGGTAGGGCATGGTGGCTCATGCCTGTAATCCCAGCACTTTGGGAGGCCAAAGCAGGAAGATAGCTTGAGTCCAGGAGTTTGAGGGTAGCCTAGGAAACATAGTAAGACCTCATCTTTACAAAAAAATTTTTAAAAATTGGCCAGGCATGGTGGTGCACACTTGTAGTCTTAGCTACTTGGGAGGCTGAGGCAAAAGAATTGCCTGAGCCCAGGAGGTGGAGGCTGTGGTGAGCCGTGATTGCACCACTGCACTGCAGCATGGGTGACAGAGAGAGACCCCAACTCAGAAAAAAAAAAAAGGAGGTGAAGGATTGGCAAGGAACTGGCAGGTGGGAGAAGGAGAAGACCGTGTAAGGTAAAGGGGGCTGTGGAATGAAGGGGAGTTTAGATGAAAATTCTAGTGTGGTGTTGGTGTGGCTAGAGGGTGTGTTTAGGGCACCTCCGCGAATGGTCTGCGTGAATGGGGGTGGGGCTCCCTCCTAATAGTCCTACAGTCACAGGGAAGCCAACAGCGTTTAGGAGGGCGCCCATTTGAGGAAAAAAGATAGAAAACCGCCATCCTGAAAGGTGGGAAGGAGGTTGGAAGATGGGCGTGTGCGAGGGACAGAGAAGCACAGAATGGTGGACCAATGAGAGATTTGTAACCATGAACTAAAATTAAAGTCAACTCCGGTCTTGCGTTATGTCTGCCTGTGAACGTCACGTTCAATGATGGCCCTCCCACCTGTTCCCTTGGGGGCCGGGGCTGGGGGCCTGCCCCCGGCCTTCCTACAGATACTCTGGGAGCAACCGCGAACAAAGTGGGCAGCTCCAGGTCCGGGCTCCACGGCTCTACGCTGGGCCCATCCCAGGCCGCCTTTCGGGATGTGGGGACAAGGGTTGGGTGGGGAAGCCATGCAAGATCCGGTGGCTCCAAGAGCTGAACAGGGGCGGTTCCCAGAGCTCTCCTCACCTTGCCCTGTCCGGGTTGTGAAGGCCGCCCCACGCGCAGGGAAGACCCCCGACGGACCGAGCTCAGGTTGGTCTGCCTGGACCTCCTCGCCCCGTATGGCAATGGGCGGGGCCTTAGACGGAGAGGGGCGTGGCTTCGTGGGGTGGGGCCTTAGACGGGGCGGGACGGGGCGGAACCGGGCGGGATGGGGCGGGGGCTCAGAGGGCCGGCGGGGGTTCGGCAGCCCGCGGGGAGGTACCGCTCCGGCTCCCGCCCGCAGAAGCGGCTCGGGTGGGGCGGACCTGCTCCACCCCCGGGTCCCCCCGCCGGCCCGCCGCGCGCTCGCGCCTCCCAATTCCCGGAGCCGAGGCGGGGGCGACAGCTCGGCTCCGGCTGGGCTTCTGGGCGCGGGGCCAGGGCGGGCCGGGAACGGCGGTACCCGCGGCGGCGGGCGGTGGATCGCGCAGAGGGCGGCGGCCTTGGTCCGCCGAACCATGGCGGCCCCGGAGCAGGCGCCGAGACGGAGCCGGGAGCGAGAGCGGGAGGAAGAGAGCGAGGACGAGAGTGACATCCTGGAGGAGAGCCCGTGTGGTCGCTGGCAGAAGCGGCGGGAGCAGGTGGGCACGGACAGGGGATGGGGGTGACGCCACCGCCCCTGAGCTGAAGGGGTCCAGAGGCCGACGAGGGGCCGTGGGTGCGCAGAGAGAGCGCGGCTGCTGTAAACCCCTCGGCGGCTTCTCAGGTGGCCGGCGATTCGGCCAGTCCATGGACCCCTTTGGCCCTGCGATCACCCTGGCGAGAAGCTCCATTGCCTGAGGACCAGTCTCCTCCCAGGACCACCTCCCCATGCCTCTGGGATCAACCACTATCCCTTTGGGGAACTCCCTCAACCCTTGGAACCTGCTCCAGATCTCTTTAGCTCGGCCCCTGACTCCCTCCAGGCCTCCAGCATTCCCGCAGAGCTGGTCAGGGCCTGTAGCACATGCTTGGGCCCCCTGCAAGGGTGTAGGCGGGAACTAGCCCCCAACAAACCAAGGCACACATAATCCCCTACCCAACCCCCAGGTGAACCAAGGAAACATGCCTGGCGTCCAAAGCACCTTCCTGGCCATGGACACGGAGGAAGGGGTAGAAGTGGTGTGGAACGAGCTCCACTTCGGAGACAGGAAGGCCTTTGCAGCACATGAGGTAAGGACCGCTGCTTTCTTTCATCCCACTCCCTGACCACCCAGTGACCACCCTCCCTCCCCAGGAGAAGATCCAGACTGTGTTTGAGCAGCTGGCACTGGTAGACCACCCCAACATCGTCAAGTTGCACAAGTACTGGCTGGATGCATCAGAAGCCTGTGCGCGGGTGAGCATGGACAAGACCATAGGGCATGCTGAGGCCACAGCCAGGTGGGGCAGCCACGGGGATCCATTACAGTAGGTGGAAACCACGAGCCTGCACCCTGCAGGTCATCTTCATCACAGAGTATGTGTCATCGGGCAGCCTCAAGCAGTTTCTCAAAAAGACCAAGAAGAACCACAAGGCCATGAACGCCCGGGTATGGGGAGTGGGCTGGGACTATGTGGGGACACGGGCTGGAACTATGTGGGGACAGTATGGTGTTTTGGGGTGGCCTTGGGGACAGGGATGGTGCGGGTTCCCTGGGCAGCCTCGGGGCAGGGGCTGGGTGAGGGCGCTGGATGGGCTCCACAGGCCCAGCTGCCTCTCCTGCGCCCACCCGACGGAGTCGTGCGTCCGCCGCCAGGCCTGGAAGCGCTGGTGCACACAGATCCTGTCAGCGCTCAGGTGAGGGCCTGGGCTCACCGCTGCACCAGCTCTGCCACACTCCCACCTTTCCGGTGCCTCCTGACCCCTGACAGGACCTGACCTGCTCTCCCTTCCCCACACCTGCAGCTTTCTGCACGCCTGTAGCCCCCCCATCATCCATGGGAACCTGACCAGCGACACCATCTTCATCCAGCACAACGGCCTCATCAAGATCGGCTCTGGTGCTGGCGGGACGGGACTGGGGTGGGCTGGGGAGTGGGACTGGGCAGGGGCGACAGGGCTGGGGGGATGTGCCAGGGGCTGAGGGCAGAGAACACCCAACACCCAGCAGCTAACCCCATTCTTTCTCCTTGCCATGGCCTGTGCAGTGTGGCACCGTATCTTCTCCAATGGTGCGTGGGGACTCTGAGGGATGGGGATTCTGGAGAGGTCCTGTCCACTCAGCCCCTGCTCTTCCATAGCACTTCCGGATGATCTCCGAAGCCCCATCCGTGCTGAGCGAGAGGAACTGCGGAACCTGCACTTCTTCCCACCAGAGTATGGCGGTGAGTCCACAGTGAGTCTGGGAGAGGCCCTGCCACACCAGCCTGCCCTGCTCATCTGTCTTATCTGCCTTTCCCTGCTGTCCCCCTTTCAGAGGTGGCTGATGGGACTGCTGTGGACATCTTCTCCTTTGGGATGTGTGCACTAGAGGTACTGGCCCGACAGCCCCTTTGCCCCTCCCAGATGGACTTCACCCCCATTTCACCTGTGGCATCCCTTTTCCATGTCTGACCTGGGCCTGCACCCCAGATGGCTGTGCTGGAGATCCAGTCCAACGGGGACACCCGGGTCACAGAGGAGGCCATTGCTCGTGCCAGGCACTCGCTGAATGACCCCAACATGCGGGTAAGTGGCTTGTCCCGCCCCTTCCAGGCTGGCTCAAGGTAGGGCCAGTGAGTTGCTCTGGACAGACCTGGAGGTGTATCAGGGTTAGGGCAACTGAGGGGTGTGCCAGCTGGATGCACCTCCCACCCCCCAGCCCTGCAAGGAGGACCTCATTACAAGCACATGTTGGGTTCTAGGCTTGAAGTCAGCACATTCTAAGGACAAAGAGATCAGAGAGATACTCCGTGTGTAGGCTCTATGACTATGCTCATTTTATAGATAAAGAAACTGAGTCTCAGAGGGCCTAAATATGTTGCCTCAGGCTTTAGCGTAAGTGAAGGGGCCAACATTTGCACTCAGGTCTGCTCAACTCCAAATCCTTGCCTTTAAGCTTTCAGGAAGTGACGAGGCTGCAGCTTGTTGGGGGGACATGGTGGGCTTGGGTCAGACAAAGGAGGTACAGGGTGGAAGCTCTATCCATAACCTCCCTGCTTGGAGTCTGGCTGCTTAACTCCAGTGTCAGGAGATGGGGCTTCCTGGATGGGGCTGGTGGGGAGCTGGAGCTAGGGTGGACGTGAGGGGCAGGGGCTCACGGATGTGGAGCAGGGGGTAACCCATCAAGGTCATCTCCAGAGTTGGGCCAGAGGGGGGTGATCAAAAGAGGGCAGGCTGTGGGCCGGAGGGCTCTCATCTATAACTTGGGTTCACCTACTCTCCATGATTTTTGTGAGGGTTGACGGAAGTAGAGCATAGATGTTCTAAGCCCAGGACCTAACTGTCCCCAAGCTTGGAGGACTAGGTTCTGTCCTGGCTACTACTGGGATTCCTCCTCACGTACATTCCTGCATGTTCTGTGTGTCCCTGAGGAGGGGAGATGTGGGGATTTCAGGGGCTTCCTCGCCTCACACTGTCGGCTAGAGCCGAGAGCCTCCATTTACCATCAGCTCATCCTCCCCATGCCCCAGGAGTTCATCCTTTGCTGCCTGGCCCGGGACCCTGCCCGCCGGCCCTCTGCCCACAGCCTCCTCTTCCACCGCGTGCTCTTCGAGGTGCACTCACTGAAGCTGCTGGCAGCCCACTGCTTCATCCAGCACCAATGTAAGGAGGAGGCTGGCCCAGGGGTTAGGCTGCGGGGCTGGGGCCAGGATGTGGAAAAGGACCCTGTGGGACCCAAGGCTTGAGCCAACCACCCTGATGCTTCTGTGGCTGCAGACCTCATGCCTGAGAACGTGGTAGAGGAGAAAACCAAGGCCATGGACCTGCACGCAGTCTTGGCGGAGCTTCCCCGGCCCCACCGGCCCCCACTGCAGTGGCGGTGAGCAGCCAGCACCCAGAAGCCTCCCCTCTCAACTTCCCTGACCAGCCCCTCATGGGCCTCCCACCCCCTTGCTAGGTACTCTGAGGTTTCCTTCTTGGAGTTGGACAAATTCCTGGAGGATGTCAGGTGAGAATTAGCGTGAGGTTGGGGACCAGGCGGCTGTCAGACCTGAGCCCCCAGCCACCCCTGGTGTGTCCCCAGGAACGGGATCTACCCATTGATGAACTTTGCAGCTGCTCGGCCCCTGGGACTGCCCCGTGTGCTAGCCCCACCCCCTGAGGAGGCCCAAAAGGCCAAGACCCCAACACCAGAACCCTTTGACTCTGAGACCAGAAAGGTGAGTCCCCACTCCTGTTGCTGTGTGCCATCCCTCAGACCTCCCACCAGTCAGATATTAGGTGTCCTTCTCTAAGGGCCTGAGTTTCTCCAGCCCAATTTTCCTCTAGGCTGCTGGAGACCAGATCCAGGCTGATCCTGGTAGGGGTTGTAGGACAAGTGTCTCCCTGCCACCTCAGACCCTTTCCCTAGCTCCTGCAGCCCAGCCCTGATCCCTCCATGCTCTAAGCAGCCTTCCTTGGGAACTCCCACCAAGCTCAGCCCTCTCATCCCAACCCCTTAATTTGCTGAGTTCCTGACATTTGTTTCCCGGTGTTTCCCCAGAGGCCTCTCTTGGTTGGCCTCTCCCCTCCCTCTGCCTTTTCCTGCCCATACCCACTGGCTCCAGGCTCTGGCTTTGGCCTTGAGTATGTCCCCATGGCCTCTGCCCTGATCTGGGCCACCCCATTCTTCACCTGTCTGGCCTTCCTCCTTTGGCTTCCTTTCATGTGCAGCCAGAATTCACGACCTAAAGCCAAAGCTGTCTGGCTCCTGACTGCCCGCAGAGATCATGGGAATCCTCAGCCTAACCCCCAGGCTCTCGAAGGCCTGGTCCTGCAGGTGTCATGCACTTTTGTGCTGTTGCAGCCTGGCTGACCTCTCTTTTCCCTTGCTTCCCACAATTCCTTCTTTGTCCAAGGTGTTCTCTTCATCTGTGACAGCTCCTATTCATCCTTCAGTACCCAGGCCCAATGTCAACTCTTTTTGAAGTTTTCCTTATTTGCCAGGCCACTAGCAGTAACATGTACTTTCTGGGCTCCTCTTAGAGATTTTTCCTATTTCCAATCTCTGCTGTCCCTTCTGGTCTCCTCTGAGGCAGCATGTGCTCTTACTGCTTTGTTTCTAAGTTCCAGCCTTTGTGGGTGACCTTATTCCCTTCAGGTGATCCAGATGCAGTGTAACCTGGAGAGAAGTGAGGACAAGGCACGCTGGCATGTGAGCAGGGTTCTGTGCTGAGGCAGTCAAGGCATGGGCTGAGGGGTGGGGAAGGCAGTAGAGGGTGGGGCAGATGCCTGGCACTCCTCCGCTGACCGTGCCCTACTATTTCCCCAGCTCACTCTGCTTCTGGTGCTGGAGGACAGGCTACACCGGCAGCTGACCTACGACCTGCTCCCAAGTAGGCTGGGCAGGAGCCCAGGGAGGTGGGCAGAGACCCCAAGTGGTGGGCAGTGGGTGGTGTGATAGCCTCACACCTGACCCCATGCCCTTGCCACAGCTGACAGTGCCCAGGACCTCGCCGCAGAGCTTGTGCACTATGGTTTCCTCCACGAGGTGTGCAGCGTGGGCATGGCTGGGCAGAGGGGGTGCATGGGGTGGGCTGTGCCCCTCCGTCCCCCCATGCCTTCCTCCTCCTTGCAGGACGACCGGACAAAGCTGGCCACCTTCCTGGAGAGCACCTTCCTGAAGTACCGAGGGGCCCAAGCCTGACGCCCCCATCAGCCCCAGGGGACCAACCTGGCGCAGCCAGGCTCAGGGTGGTCTTCTGGGGAAGAGCCCAGCATAGCATTGCCGAACTGTCCTCTACTGTGTACCTGGGAGCTGATGAACAGAGACCCTGCCAGTGAGGAACCTCCTGCCTCCTGCAGAGTGAGGCTGACCCTACCTCCAGGCAGAGGGCGCCCTGGGGTGGGGCCTATCAGGGGGTGAGGGAGCCTGGGGTAGGGCTGGGGGGAGTGTTTAGGCCCCATATATTGTCCTCAAGGTCAGGATTGCCCTGCCTACTCTGGCTTCCACAGCTCAGCACCCTCCTCTTATCCTCCATTCTCCTAGCCATGAGTCCTTCCCCAGGCTGCCCAGCCAGGGTCACTGAGTCCCTGCAGGGAGCCACTGTGCAGGGGTAGGGGAGTGGGGGGATGGGGGGCTGGGGGCCAGTCCTGGACAGACCTCTGCCCAGGGAATTACTCCATCTGGTCTGGGAGAGCATCGTGGTTGGCAGGCATGTAGACCCACATGAGGAGCCTGGACCTCAAGCCAGCGGTGGAGCACCTGCCAGTGTCAGGCGTGGCCCTGTAACCTATCAGGAGAAACAGACGGTAGAGGCCCTGGAGTTGATGCTGGCATCAGCAAAGCCCCTGGGCCCACACAGGCCAGCCCCAGAACCCCTCTCTGGCCCTCCTTTTGCTCTGAGACCAGGACTTGTGGCCCCCTCTGCAGACACTCTTCTCGTCCCTGCAGCTCCTCCAATGGGCTGTTTTCTCTCCTGCATTCCCTGGCCTGGACGGGTCAGGGATCAGCATCCTGTCTGCTCCCCAAACTCACATCCCCTTGATTTACCTCCTGCACCTCCTTACTGGGGTAGTTGCTTCCTGGGGTCCTGAGGATGTCAGCTCCTGCCTCCCTGTTTCCCTCCCACTCCACTCCTGTCTCAGTCTTAGACGTTTCAACACCCTTGTGGATTCTGCCCCCACCTCTCTGACTTCTTAGTTTTTGGACTGCCTCTCCTTCAGTTTCAAATTTAAACAGTCTTAAACATTTAAAATTGTACGTATAAATTTAGTGCATTCAGGTTTCTCTTTAAGCATTTCAAATGTCAAACCAGGAAGGTTCACCACCATATGAATTCTGCCTATATTGCCGCTGTAAAATTTACCACAAACTTAGTGGCTTAAAGCAACACAAACGTATAATCCTGTAGGTTAGAAGTCTGATACAGATCTCACTAGACTAAAATCAAGGTTGGCAGGTTGTATTCCTTCCTGGAGGTTCTGGGGGAGAATCCCTTTCCTGCTCATTCATATTCTTGCAGTGGTAGGGCCAAGGCCCCCATTTTCTTTGCTGGCTGTAAACTGAGGTCGGTTCCAGCTTGTAGATGATGCCCACTTTCCTTGGCTCTTGGCCCCTTCTTCCATCTTCAAAGCCAGCAAGAACAGGCTGAGTTTGTGCCATAAAACAGCTCTCTGCAGCCAGGAAAGTCTCCTTAAGGATTCATGAGATTAGGTTGGGCCCTCCCAGATAATACAGGATAATCTCCCTCTCTCAAGGTTTTTAATATTAATCACACCTGCAAAATACCTTTTGCCATGTAAACTAACATTCACTGGTTCCGGGGATTAAGGAATAGACCTCTTATGGGGGGTGGGGAGGGGGAGTGGCATTCTGCCTATCCTACCACCCTAACCAAAAGACAAAAAACAAAATTTACTAAAGCATATCAAGTAAATGTATACATATAGTGGATCTCAAGTTATCGTAAACAGTCCAATGCTATTTACAAAATTACCCAGATTCTCACAGCTTTCAACTTAAAATTACAAATCTAAAATAATTTGCACATTATGGATAGAAATCTGATGCTAAGCTGTCTGATTATGCATGATTTTAAACAATTTGAGTGGCAAATACATTACAATGTACCAGTGATTAAACTGAACTTAAAAACATCAATAGTATCATTACTGCACTTAATCATGCCTATGTTGAGTTTTTCTTTTTTGAGTTTTATCTTTTCAGAGTTATATGCATATCGTTTTAAAAGTGGAATGGGCTTTTTGAGGCTAATAATAAATGCAGTCTCCTACATTGGTACTCCCCGAATTCAACTCTCTTAGCTGTTTCTTCAGGCATCTGAAACCCATGTTTCACAAAATCACTAGCATACTTTTAGTCCTGTTTACTTGTTTTTCTACCTTAGGTGTCCCCAGCAGGCATCATCTAAGGGGAGGAGGAGGTCACCTGCCTTGATTTCCTTACCCAGCATTGTCCCAGTGTGATGAACATCATAGCTACATGGGTATTACAGCTTCATTACCACAGGTCTCAGCAGAGAACAAGGTGTCCTAGGATGATATTTTCTTTCTTGCACAATCTTTTGTTTTCCCTGGAGTTAATAATTGCCTACTTTTTATTTGCTTAGTTTTCTATATGTCTGTCATTAATTTATCTTCAGATTTCCCACAGAAGTGTGAGCCTCCTCTTCTGAATACTTAGGATTCATAACAGACTGCTCAGCTTCTTCTTTTCCAGGAGCACCCACTATGCAAGACTTGTGCCCAGGCTGGTTGTTCTTTGACTTGTAGCTCAGCTGTCAGCCTGAATTACCCCTTCACCAGCATCCTGGAGCACTTCTTCTCTCTCGTCTCTAGACCCCATGCTTTTCTCTTCTTTAATTTGCCCTGTTTGAAGAGAAACATCCTCCAGGTTTCCTGAGAGAGGATGCATGTGAAGTTATGGAATTTTTGCCTGTTTGTCCTTATTCTAACCTTACATATGCTTCCAAGCGTGACTAGGTATAAAAACCTTGTCTCAGTTGAAGATCATTTCTTCCTGGGATTTTGAGGGTTTCATGTTCTTTTATTTTAGTTCTAAGAACTCTCATGCCTTTCTGAATTCTGACCCTTTGCCTATGATCTCTCATCTCTTGATTTTTTCTTTGCCCCATTGCTTTGAAAATTCTTGATAATGTGTATTGATAGATAACTTCTCTTTCATTCATTGTCCAGAAAACCAAACCATTCGGTTCTAGGAAGTTTTCTTAAATTATCTCTTTGTTGATTTTTCCCCTTTTCTTATATTTTGGACAACTTATTTAGATGTGAGACTTATCTTTTGAAAAGTGCAGTCATGGTCAAGGGCACACAGGCTCTGGAGCTATTCTACGGCTCCCTGCTGTGATATATTACACATCCTTATCTGTAAAGATGGGAATAATAACAGTACCCACTGCATAGCATAGGGTTGTTGTAAGGATCACATGAGGTAATAATGTGCGTGAAGTAAGAGCAGTGCCTGGCATCAACTACTCTGAGTGCATATTATACATATTGTCAAGGAGAAGCTGCCTCCAGAGGGTGGTGCATGTGGCTCCCTCTGGTGGTGGTGGTGGTGGTGGCAGTAAGGCCCTAGCCCACCTTCCGTCCACTTCACGCCATTCCCCATAGTGGAGGCCTCTGATGTGCCAGGCTGGTTCTAAGCACCAGAGAGCACTGACCCCTGTGATGACTATTATGTTTTCTGTTTCTAGTTATCTAGTTTTGTTGTTATACATTCAGTAAGGTTTCAACTTTATCTTTCAAGCCTATTGAGTTGCTCATTTTGTTCTCATCTTTTTCAATTGTAAGAGCCCTTTCTCATTTTCTGAATGTTCTTTCTCTATAGCCTCCTGCTGTTATTTTTTGGGTGCAACACGTCTAATATCTCTAAGGATATCGTTTTATCTCTTTTATTTTTCTTCTGCTCCCTTTATCGTCTCTGTTCTGAGTCCTTTTTCTTTCTCCTCAGGTGTCTGTTGATCTTGGGCTCACCCCCTGATGGGTCCCACCCCAGGGTGCCCTCCACCCAGAGGCAGGGTCAGCCCCACTCTGCATTTAAGAGTGAGACACTTAGTGACTGGGACTTATCGCCTGGTGAGCTCTGAGGTCAGGGGATCTGGCTAGGCACCTTCCTGCCCTCACTAGTCTCTGTGAGTTGGGAGCAGCTGTGGAAAGGAGCCCTCCTCCCTGAAGGGCCTGGGTAGCACTCTCCAGGGCAGACAGCTGGGGTTGGGGTGGAGGAAAGGGCAGACAATTCACTTTCCAACAGGGCTTTGTCCTTCAGCCAGGTCTCAGAGCTCCTTTCCTAGAGCTCACCTCCCAGCCACTGCTGTCCTAGAAGGTAGGTGTAGAGGTGTGGGGTCTTTTTCCAGCTGCACTTTCACCCACTGACCTTCAGACACTGACCTCCACAGCCCAGTTGGCTAAAGCAGCTCCGCCTTCCTCCAACTCCACAATATTCCACCTCTTTGCCCCCTTAGGTTTTTACCTTTATAGAAATCCTTTCCTAACATTTCAGAGGGGTTTCAGAATAGAGGAGAGGAAAATATTCTACCATATTTAACTAGACATGCCTATATTTAACTCTACCCTTTCCCAGGGTTGGAAAGAGAAGGGCCCGGGTAGATACAGAAGATGCTTTGCTGCCTCAGGCAGCTGAAGGTGCCTGAGTTTACAGATGTAGTTTCCTCGCAGATCATTGAGCTGGGGTCTTGGGTGCAGCATTTGGCACATGTCCAGGGCAGCTCTTCCAATAGCACGGATGGACATCCTGAGCCCCCAAAACTAACTCAGGCACCGAGGGGACCTGCGTCAGGCTGTGTGTCTATCGACTGTATGTTTTCCAATCTACCACGCCATCAATTATCGGACGCACTACAGTTTTATGAATTACTAGGAAGGAGGCAATGCTGCCAATTAAATGAGGACTCCTAACTTCAGGAATGTCACGATGCAAAAACGGTGCATCTCAAAATCTGAATCTGAAATATGGCCGTCCTTTTGTCACCAGTAATACCGAATAGTCTGGATAGACGGGATTTCTTCAAGTCGTGGAGGGGATCGCCGCTCGTTTTCCTGTCTCCCTGGGGAGTGCCAGTGGACCACGCCTGAGACAAGTTTTTCCGTAAAAGAGGCAGAGAAAAGGAGCAGCCACCAGACGTGGAACCAAGGGAGCCGAGGGAGGCGCGCGTGCGCGCACGTCGTGGTGGCACGCGCCCCCGCCGTCCCCTGTCGGGCGCGTGCGCGTCCCCGCCGCCCGCGCAGCTCTGGACCCGCCCCTTCCGGGGGCGTTAACTGTCCCTCCCCGCCCCGGAAGCGCGATCTTCTCTCCATCCTTGTCGCTGGCGAAAAAATCTTTTCTCGCGGGAGTTCCGCCGGCTGGGGCCCAGATCACGCGAGATCACGAGGGACCAGGGGTGTGTGGCGCGCGCGGCGGCCGCGACGGACGCAAGATGGCGACGGCGACCATAGCTCTCGTAAGTAAGCCCCCGTGGCCGCTGGTGGCCCTCGGCTGGCAGAAGCTAATTGTCTGTTCGGCTCGGGCGCGGAGAGCTCTCCGGGGGCGCAGCGGTCTTACCGGGCGCCGCGCGGAGCCCGCCTGCGGCCCTGAGTTGCGCGAGGCGGAGTCGGGACGGGCACGCGCCGGCGGCCGGCCTGCGGCGGCAGCTTCCGGCCTGTTGACTCCAGCTTCCGGCGGCCCTGACGGGGCGGGCCGGCCAGAGGTTGGGGTCCGGGAGTGCGACATGGGGGGCCTTTTTGCAGGCCGCGGAGTGCCTGAGCCCGGCGGGGTTGCATTCCACCCGGCCGGGTCCGGAGAGCTGGGCAACAGGCAAGGGTTGTTGTCCTCTCTCTGCTGACGGGGTGTGCGCCGTGGTCCGGATGGAAGATTGGGGTCCTGGGAGTGATGTCATCTGCTCCCCGCGCTTGTCTGAGTGGGCCTCCGGGTTGGTGGCACCAGAAGGGGTCGGGTCTTGTAGAAGGGGATCTGCGGCTCAGGGAGGATGGACTGGCCTTGGCTCCCTGCGCCCGCAGCTGTGAATCTTTTCTCCGCGGGTGCTTTGCAGGGAAGTGTCTCTCTCCATCCTGTTTTCTCTACTCTGGAAGAGAAGGACGTGCTCTTTCATTACATGTGTTTTGAGCAATCGGTTTGTCTCACCTCTGCGGGAGGACTTTGGGGCTCAGTTAAGAAACCAGACTCAGCTTCTGCCGTGTTCGAAGGTCTAGTGCCCACCAGAACCTTGTTCCCATCCAGGGTACCATGTACTGGGTGGCGTGGGCACCCAGAAAAAGGAGCTCCTCCCTGCTCCGCTCAGTGCCCACCTCCTCTGGCAGGGCAAAGCAGGGCAGGGGTGCACAGGGAGTTAACATAGAGAGAGAATCTCTGTGCACACAACATATCTATGATGAAGTCTTTCATTTCTTCCTTCCTACTTAGCTTATGGGACTTACCCATAGTTTCTCTTTTTATTACTTGCCACCCTCCCCGTAGCCCATACCCAGGGGGATAGAGTAAGGTCTGTTTGAGCAGGCAGCTTGGGCGGTCGGCTGGACAATGGAGTGATGGGTCGTGGGAGTGTACTTAGACTGGTATTGCCAGACCCTAAGTTGGGGGACTGGACCCTGTCTCACTGGGAGAGGGAAAAAGAGAGACATTTGCACAAGATTCCTCAGCTTGTGAGGAGTAGCCCAGTGTGTTATTCTCAGCTCTGGCTAACTTTACTGTCCTTTTCCTACCTTGTCTGGCTTTCTCTTCAAGCCACATGAGTAAGTGACCTTTGCGAAGGGGAAACCAGAGAGATGAGGGTTGAGGACTTGATAACTGTCCCCGGGTGTCAGCCAGAGGGTTGATGGTGAAGGAGAGGGAGGCTCAGAGACAAGGACAAGACACCTGCGAAGGTGGAAGAGGGTGGATGCTTCATCTCCCCAAGCATCCACAGAACAGCACCTTGTGCTCATGGGGATTGAGGTATAAATTGGGGCTCAGGTCTGCTGTGGTGGGGTGCCAGATGGTGTCATTGTTGAGGTGGACATGGGTAATAAGTCTAACACGTTCTTCTTATAATCGTTTGAATGGAGAGACTTCTAGAAGTGTTGCCTGTTCCCTGCCATCCTGGTTGGGCACAGTGGTGAGAGCTTGTTCTCTGTCGCTTGCTGCTTCAGCTCTTGTGGGAGATTGAATGGAGCAGTTGAACTTGGCTGACAGTGGTCTGGTGGGGAAGGTTGCAGGAAGATGCAGAAGTGCCTCCTCTCACTTGGGTGTGCGTTCTGCCCAGTGGCAGAACGGGCCAGCAGTCCCTTCCTGACCGGGATGGGTCTTCTGGTGGCAGTGCTCCACTTTGATTCATTGTTCTGTTCTTCCCTTCTCTGACATCCAAATCAGTTCCCACTTGGGTTCCTTCTGGCAGGAGCATTGGGACCCTCTCCCTTTCCTGTGGATGCAGTTGCTTTCTTCTCCTATAGGCTCCAGCCTGAGGGCCACCTCACAAGAGAGGCTGTCCCTGGTTACTCTGGCCTAGTACAACTCCGAGTCATTTTCTTCCTGTCCTGTACTTTATTTTCTTAGTGCTTGTTAACTACAGAAATCATCATAGGTGCTGGTTTGTCTGCCAGCTGTTGATCTTGAGGCTCCTAAGAGTTGTCAAGAGAGGTGTTGGTCCTCTCAGAGGTTTTTGCTACATTTGCAGTGCCCAGCATGGAGCCTGGCCATACAGCAAGCTGTGTTGCACCTTGTAAAGGGAACTGAACAGATAGAAGGAAGTGTCCTACAACCACCTCTGCTCTGGGAATCTAATACTGGATGTTATGAACAATACTGATAATTGCTAGGACCTGTGGCTTACTTTCCAGAGTGGGGAGCAGCAGGGTGATTCACTAAATCTTCATGAGAGTCCCAGGAGACAGATCATCCCCCTTTATAGCTCAGGGACCTGCTGTCTAGGACCTTAGGTATTTGCCCCAAGTTACTTTTCTTGTCTTCTGACAAATGTACTCCTCTTTGCTCTGGGCTGCTGAGGAGGGGTAGAGCAGGAGTTGGTGCGCCAGAGTCCCAGCTGCACTGCCCCTCAGAGGGACTTCCCACCTCTCCAGGTGCCTCTGCTTGGGACTTGGGGGATCCTGGCCACAGAGCCTGCCATTTTCGCTGCCCAAGAATGATAGCTTGTGACTAGCTGCAATCTGGGTTTTCTTTTGCCCGTGGCAGCTCTGGCACATCACCCTGTCTTTTCTCTCTCCTTTCTCTAATAAACTTTGTTTGAAAACTTGAAAAAAAAAAGAGGCAGCCTCCGCTCTGGTTGTGCACCCAGTGGGTGGGACACGTTTCCAGGGACCCCCTTTTCCTTTCACTCTCTCTGGGGTGCAGTTTTTGGGCAGCTAGAGCACACCCATGCTGGCAGCATCAGGAGGGACTCCAGGCAAGGTCAGGCACAGGACCAGGTCAGCTCCACCTTCCGGGCCCATTTATTGGCCCTCTCCAGTACAGCTGGGCCTTTGGAGGCTGGGGTATCTGAGGGACATGCGCTGGCTGATTCAGCCTAGCTTCTGACCTTGTCTATGCACGGCTCCAAAGATGGACAAACTGTCCCCTCATGTCTTTAGATATCTGTGGGTCTTGTCCTTGAGCTAGGAGGGGGGTGAGTATTCTGTCCTTGGTTCCCACTGTGCAGCCTCTGAGAAGATGGAGTAGGTCTCCAGGCCCTTATACCAAGTCCCCTGACCCCAACATTGCCATCTCTTGCCTGGGGTCTGTCTTTTCTCCTGCCACCCCACTAGGCTGTGATGGGGCTGCTCCTCCCTTCCATGCCCCCTTGAGTATGGGTCCTATTGAGTGCAGTGGGCCAAACTCTTCAGCTGCCTTTCTAGGAGTCAGCCCTAGATAGTTCTGCTGCTGGGAGAGGGAGGCCTGCCCTTCCAGACCCCTGTCTCACTATGCTGCTTAGGTTTGGTCAGAGCCTGTGGAAGGCATTGGGACTGATACTGAGCTGTGGGCTGGCCCAGCTGTGTACACGGTCCTAGGGAGGCACTCTTGCTGCCTCAGGAGAGGATAGGGGAGACAGCCAGCTGGCTACCTTGTGGTCTAGGCCATTGGGAGGAGAGGATGGCTTTCCTTGGTGTAAGGACAGGAGCATGGTTTGCTTTCTCCACCCTTTCCTTCTCTTTTCTTCCTGGGACTCCCTGGCAGCTCAGGCCTACCCCAGGCTCTGCTTTGCTTCTTGCTGGGTCTCTGGGCAGCTGCAGGCATGCTGGTGGGTGTGAGGAGTGGGCAGTTTGGTGGGGGGGTAGTGTTGGGATGCTAGGGGTCAAAGCCAGAGCTGGTCCCTCCCTGTGCCCTTGCCCTGCCTCCCTTGCTCATCCATGGGGAGTTCAGCCCTTAGCTTGGGAAGAGGAGAGAAGGTCTGGGTGAGTGGGGTTGTGTGACTGTCCGTTACAGCATCTCCTTCCTGCCTGCAGCAGGTCAATGGCCAGCAAGGAGGGGGGTCCGAGCCGGTGGCGGCGGCAGCGGCGGCGGCGGCAGTGGTGGCAGCGGGAGACAAATGGAAACCTCCACAGGTACTGACCTTAAGCATCCTCTCCCTCAGGCCCGCCTGTCTGCCTGCCAGCCCGCCTGCCTGCACGTCCCTAGGCCCAGAGAGGGCTGGCCAGGGGCGGGTCAGGAGGAGCCCTAAGGACCCTTATCTGCCTTCTGGGCAGACAGCTGCCCACAGGACTGTGACCCTAGACTTGCACCTGTCCTACTTCTTTCCCACCCAGCCTCCAGACTCGGCCTTTCCACCTTGAGTCCGCCCTGCTTCAGGTACCAGGCAGGGCCTGTTGGTGGTGGCTGGGCAGGAGCACTGGGGACTAGAGCTTGTCTGGTGTTTGCTCTTAGCCATCAGCATCATGCAGAAGGGTAGGTTTAAGAGCCAGAAATACAGATTTTCATTTTAGATCTCTGTTTTAATTTAAAGAAAACAACATGATGGTCAAAGCACAGATCTGGTTGGGACTTAGCCCTCCCCATCTTTTCTTGGCCCCAGGCCCCAGGGTGGGTGCAGGTGAATCTTGGCCTGTTCCAATAAGTCAGTCTTGGGAGCAAATCCTCCCAGAGGTGGAGCTGGGCCTTGTTGCTGGGTAATCAGGTTCTTTGTGCTTCTCCATAGCAGCACCCGCCTCCAAAGGAGTCCAGTGGGGCCTCAGCAAGGTGGCCTGGGGGCCTCTTGGGGCTGGGCTGTCCTCTTGGCCCCCCAGGCATGCTCAAGGGGTGGGACAGAGACGTAGTATGCAGCCTGGATCCTGGGAGATGTGGGGGCTGGAGCTCCCCAGCTCTTGGCTGGTATCCAGTCGGCCACTGGTTGATGGGAGAAGGGCCTTTTGTTTACCAAGACAAAGAGGAGATTGAAAAGTGTCTAGGGGGCTGAAAGGGGACTGGCATTGATTACCATGGTGACAGCCTGCTCTAGAGCCCCAGCCTCTGGCTCTTGGGCCCTCTCTCCCACTAAGGAATGGGCTTGCAGCCAGCTGTGAGGATGAAGAGGACAGGCCTAGTATGAGTCGGACTAGGGCACCTGGTCCCACCCACAGCCAGCCTTTGACTGACCTTTGAGGACTGCTTGGGGCTCTAGTTGCCTGGGGAAAGGCCTCCAGGGCTTCCAAGCCTTTTATCCTGTACCGGAAACCCAGAATGGCCAGCCAGATGGGGGTTCTTGGGGTTTGGGTCAGCTGGTCCCTTCCTGCCTCCTTTGTACCTCTGTCCTTGCTTGTCACTTATGTGCTGGGGACCTTCCTCTCTTCTCTACCATCCCTTTGAAGGCTGCATCTGGAAACCTGGAAGGGGCCAGTCTGTGGTCTTTCTGAGTTTGTTGACAGGCAGTGCTGTCTGCCCACCCCCCATGCTCTGCTGGGTCTGATATCCATGCTTCTATTCTTCCTTCTGCAAAATGCTCAAATGGATTTTGACAGAATGGATGTAAACATAATCCTAGTATCATCAGCTTGGGTCTGCAGTCACTTGTGACTGGCCCCACCCTGCCCAAGTACCTCCTGGTCCCCAGGGTTGCCTGGCTAAGGTGCTGGCAGATGTTTACTTCTGTCTCCCTGTGGAGATTAGTGGGCTGGGTACAGCCCATGCAGTTTTGTGGAGGCAGGCTAGAGCCCTCCATAGGGTTCATGTGACTGGAGAGTACTTGGGCATTCCAGGAGGTGTGCACAATGTCTGTAGGGTTGGGGATGTGGTACTGCTGAGAGAGAGGCCCTTTGCCTGTATTTGCTCCCTCGGTGGGTCTTAGAACTCCAGGACAGCTGAGTCTCTGTCTATGATGGGGACTGTAAGGAGGCCCAGAGAAGCCTGGGTGCCAGGAGTCCCAGAACGTCTAGAGAGCCTGGCCCTTCTCTCCCTGCCTGGAAGACTGTTGGTGCTGGCTCTCCTGCAGGGAATGGGAAGGAGACTCTAGGTTCAGGCTTGCAACAAGGGGCTGGACTCTTCTACCTCCTGCTGCCTATTTTGGTGACTACTGAGGAAGCCATTGTGGCCTGGGCCTCACAACTGCTCAGGATTGGCCCAGGGCCCCCTAGGTACCTACCTACCTCAGTCTGTGTCTTACTGATAAGTTCTGAGGGAGACTGAGACTTGGGCTGGGGACAGCAATATGTCAGAATGGCAGACCTGAGGCAAGTCCAGGCAAGGGGCAGTGCATGCTGGGCCCCTGTTTCTCCCTGGGAAGGGGCTGGGCTGGAGGCAGTGTTCAATGCAGGAGAGACAGGTGTGTGGGGGGGGTTGGTTCCTGGGGCCATACGAGGGAGGGCTTGAGCTTGCTGCTTGATGATTTCTCTGCTCCCCCCACCAGGGTACAGATTCTATCAAGATGGAGAATGGGCAGAGCACAGCTGCCAAGCTGGGGCTGCCTCCCCTGACGCCTGAGCAGCAGGAGGCCCTCCAGAAGGTGAGAGTGTACCTCCTGGGGAACTGCAGGCATGGGCTGGTGAACTTAGGGGGCAGGTAGGCCGGGGAAGGCCGGTCTCCCCGCAGACCGGGCCCCCAGTGCTCCTCACCATCATCTCTCTCAGGCCAAGAAATACGCCATGGAGCAGAGCATCAAGAGCGTGCTGGTGAAGCAGACCATCGCACACCAGCAGCAGCAGCTCACCAACCTGCAGGTGAGCCCCCGGCCACCCTCCTATCATCGTCCCCGGGGCTGGCTCTGTTGGAGGCCGCCCTACCCAGCCTGGGCCGAGAACCTCCACCACCCCTTCCCCCACCTCCACCATCTCCTCCTCTTCATTCTCTTCCTCCTCCTGTGCCTGCGGCCACCCCCAGAAGATGTTATGATTCTCAGATTCTCAAGGACTCGTTCTTGGGACCTCCAGGGTCCTCTCTGAGGCACAAGTGGCCCAGCCTTTCCCACTTGTTGCTTGCTGGAGTCCCTAAAACACCCATGGCCCCTTTCTGTGCCCCTTGTCTATAGCTCTGTCCCACTCCCCTTCTTGGTCTTCACACTGTTACCTCTGGTCTCCCCCACGCCCATGTTCCCCATGCCCTGGCTGTGCACAGCTGATGGTGGCAGTATGTAGGGTGTTCCTCCCTTACCCCATGGCCTCAGATATGACCTGTCAGGTTCTCACCACTGCAGAGAGCCCAGACCACCTGGGCTGGGGCCTAGGACTAAGGAGACAGTCTGGGGGTGCCTTCACTGGGCCCTGCTCTAGGCCTGTGGCTGGAGGCTGCCATATCTTCGTGGGAAGAGGCCAGTGTGAGGCCGACAGGTTCCTGGGCCTCGAGCCCCGCTCCCCTGCCCCCTGCCCAGCCCTCAGACACTCACACTGCCAGGAGATGCCCTGGCTGTTCACTACACTCCATCAGTCCCTCTTCCCTCCCTTCCTTCTGCCTGGCTGGCCTAACTGCAAAGGCTGCAGGGCAGGGCACCTGGGGCTCTGAGGCCCCCCTGGGCAGGTGCCGGCAGCCAGCCAATCGGCTAGCAGTGTGGGAAGGCAGGCGGGCCTCCCTGGCAGGGCGGGGACTCCGGGCCTTGCCGCTGTCTGCGTGAGGTGTTGACAAGAGCGGGAGACTGCTCGGCTCCAACAGACTGAACTCTGTCTTTACTGTCTTTCAGATGGCAGCAGTGACAATGGGCTTTGGAGATCCTCTCTCACCTTTGCAATCGGTCAATAGAAATGCTCACTTCTTCCGGGGCTCATGTCCTTAGTCAGGGCTAGAGGGGGGCAGTGCAGCCCACGTGCTGGGGACCTTGCTCCCCTAGCCGGCCCTGCCCGCCAGCTCTGGACGAGCGCAGCAGAGCGCCAGGCATGGCGGGGCCAGTGGTGTGGGCACCCACCCCGGGACCGCCCCTGGGGAGGCCTCCATCTGCTCTGAGGGCCCGCCTTAAAACTAACCGGCCAGGTAACTGCGGAGGGCAGCCGGCCAGGGCGGGTAACTGCCAGCACCAGGCCCGTCTGCGCCCATGCCACCTGCACGCACGGGGTACACCCAGGGGCCTCCAGCTCTGTCAGTCTCCAGGCTGCCTGGGCTCTTGGGTTGGGGTCAGGCCCTGAGAAGAGAGGGGTCTTAACTCATGGCCCCATCAGACCCTGGAGGGCGGATGGATGGATGGGGTGGGGGGTTGGGGGGACTCAAGCAAGCAAGAGAGGGAAGGGTGAGGTTTTGGGCCTTGGGCCTGGCTGTCAGCAAGGGGAAGAGGCCATGCAGCCAGGGAAGAGGAGGCAGAGGCCGTGGCTGTGGCCTTGGCTACAGTGGGCAAAGGAGTCTGGGGAAGGAGTTGCCCTCCCTTCCCCCAGAGACAGGATGAGGAGGAGGCCAGGCCCCGTCTTGGGAGTCTGAGACACGGCCCTGTCTCTAAGGGCCATGCCTGGCTTACTGCTCTCATGGGGGAGACACCCACTGTCCTCTATGGGAAGCGTCTGTCTGAAAGGGAGCCATCGACCTGCTGGGGAGCCCTGGGCTATGGGGAGATGTGGTCAGGGAGAGAGCTGTTTGCCCATGTATGGTTGGGGAACCCCACACTGAAGAGGAAATGTGGCCCTGTCCTGGGGATCTTTGACTTGAGGGACAAATCTGGTTTCATGTCTGGGGAGCCTGCTGTGAGAAGGGACATGGTTCCCCCTTTGGAGGACCTTAGTCTAAGCATGGAGCCTGAAGCCTGTTTGTTGGGAGGCCCATTTTGAGAAGAGTCTCATTTTCAGAGAATTCTTAGTTTGAGGAAAAATAGATGTCCCACCTTGGGGAGTCCCTTGTGGGGGACAGTTGGACCTTATTTCCAGACCCCTTTCTGCAGGAGGGGGAGGCTCAGCCTGTACTAGGCCAGCTGATATCTAAAGAAGGAAACTGGTCTCTGGCCATGGGACCTTTGTAAGGGTGAGAGGGGCCCTCATTTGTGAAGAGGAGCAGGGCCCTGACTCCAGCCCTGTCTGCTTTGCTGGCCCCTGGGCCTGTGGTTCCCCTGCAACCCACTGTGTGTGACTGGAACTCCCCTGCCTGGCATATTCCCGTGAGGTGGCAGAGGAGGGAACTTTGTCCCTGAGGGCATGGGGAATTCCCTCAGTACAGTGGCCAAGATTACATAAAAGGCCCTGGACCTGCCAGGCCTGTCATCTTCCCAGGTCTAAGGAATCCCTGGATCCTTTTAGGTTCTCTGCTACCTCATGATACCCCTGAGGCCAGGCCAACGGATCTTGCCTGGATCAGCTCTCTTGGCTGCAGGCATGGGCTCCAGGCAGATCTTTTTTTGTGAGAGGTATCAGGATTAGGTGGGCGTATAGCACTGAGCCCCCGCCTGAATTGGCCCCACATGAGCAGGTGCTCCTCATTCTCTCTCCAAGGAGCCCCTGTCTGGGCTCCTGATTTCTCCCCTGGGGTCTCTTTTAGGCAGTGGTTGCCCTGTCTTCTGCCCTCCTCTTTTCTGGCCTCCATACCAGTGGGTCCCTCCAGCTTGGATGGCTCCTCCTTCCCTCTTCTGTCGGAGTCCTTGGCTGGGACAGTGGGAGGATCTCCCAGCCCAGCCCAGGATACCCAGCTCCCAGACTGGAGGGGTAGACCTGGTGGGAGGGCACACAGCCCTGCCTTCTGACCATCTGTCAGCTTTGCTGCTGCAGTCTGTGTGGGACCTGGGCGGGCTGGGGTGCATCTGTATCCTGCCGCTGGGCCTGGCTTTCCTTCCTGGGGTGGGGTCCTGCTCACCCCTATGCCCTGACTGCAGGGGCCGCGCCTGCACCTCCCTGCCACGTGGGGAGCCCTCCCCACAGCAGAGTGTGGCGGGTGGGCCAAGAGAGGAGTGGGCTGCCCATCCTCCCGCTGCCCCTGACGAGACAGTGGTTCTCTCCCCCTTCTGTCCTGCTCCAGATGGCGGCTCAGCGGCAGCGGGCACTGGCAATCATGTGCCGGGTCTACGTGGGCTCCATCTACTACGAGCTGGGGGAGGACACCATTCGCCAAGCCTTTGCTCCCTTTGGCCCCATCAAGAGCATTGACATGTCTTGGGACTCCGTCACCATGAAGCACAAGGTGAGCAGGCTTGGCCAGCCCTGGCCTATGCTGGGGCTTATCCCAAGCCCCCAGCTGTGTTCACCTGGCCTGACAGGTGCATCCCTGTCTAGGGCTTTGCCTTTGTGGAGTATGAGGTCCCAGAAGCTGCGCAGCTGGCCTTGGAGCAGATGAACTCGGTGATGCTAGGGGGCAGGAACATCAAGGTGAGGACAAGGGGTCAGGGCTCAGTCCCTACCCCCACCGGCATGCAGAGCAGCCCCCATAGAAGTTGCATGTGGCCAGACCAGGGCTGATGGTGGCTCTCATATTCCTGCCTTTTCCCCAGGTGGGCAGACCCAGCAACATAGGGCAGGCCCAGCCAATCATAGACCAGCTGGCTGAGGAGGCACGGGCCTTCAACCGCATCTATGTGGCCTCTGTGCACCAAGACCTCTCAGATGA